>DWDU01004287.1:0-10875 GCA_018245575.1 Jemadia suekentonmiller | reverse complement strand
ATATGTGCCCGATGCATGGCAATAGGCTCACCACCTATTCCATAGTGGGACGTAAACGTAACTGGCGAAACGTGGAAGTGGTCTACACTCCTCTGCCTACCTCTTCGGGGATTACAGGCGTGATGTTACGTTTAATATATTGATATAAAATGTTTTAAAATAATAATGAAATATCATTAGCACAAAAATCACTATAAAACCGATTCAGGATTATTATAATATACAAACAATAACGAATTATTATCACATCAAACACATTTTGCACTTTACGAACTTTGAATGGAGAAAATAACGGAACATCATCGTACCTATGGTTTGGTCATTATCGTTTTATTGATGGGATGCGATCTCGAGGTGAAATACGTTAGACACTCGTCAAGCTAAGTGCAATATCCCTTCGTCGGTCCTACTACAATACCACTGACGTTTATTGAAAATTTTCTTTTCTACAATTCAAATATCATATGTACGTACATATAATGCGACTGCCTAGGCATAAATGACCTGGCCGCTTATTAGAAGTATGGGGTGCGAGCAGGTATCCTGTGCGATACGCAACCCATGCCCAGCGTTAGGATCATGGGCATAACACCGCAGTGGAGACACATGTCCAGCTGTGGCCTAAAGGCTGGGGATGATAATCGATTAAGAAGAGTAGATTTAATATCCAGTGACATTTTCTACCTGTCTACGGTTATATTTTCAATCCGTCTGTGGGTGGGGATATATGAAGTTATAAATTAAATTAATTATATGGTCAGTTTACATCATGATGCCTGTATAACAAATAATGGTGGAATATTGTTTTTCCGGAACGGCCACTGTCAACTCTGGCTCAATTATTCAGTGAAGCCGCCGTCTCTTTAAAAGCAATTAATATTCCATTGATCGCGTCGGTCGTATCCGTAATCTGCTCAATATTACGTCCGTTGACGCGCACCTGAGGCGTTATGGATTTGGTTTCATTTCATATCGTATCAATATGATAAATAAATCCGTGTCCAACAGCGGAACGATAAAGGGGTTGTTCATGATAATGATAATAATGACGATGATTTTTGTACTAACGTCTTACCTTTTAGTTGGTGATGAGAAATAACCTTATAATTCGTAATGAATATACAAGCAGCAAGTCAGGTTTTTAAGGACAGATATACGGGTTATTAGCACTCGCTGCTCACTGCCTACCTAGAAAGGGTCCACCTTGCTTGATGGTATTCTTTTTCTACATTGTTATTTAAATAAACGTAGAGATATGCGGGGGAAGTATCGAAAATTAAAATCCTGTAGAGATTGACAAAATTAGCTAGTTCATGCGTACATTTATTAATATGTATGAGCTTACAGGACAAAAAGGAATTTTACATATACAAGGGGAAAAAAGAGCAACAGAATTATGAATGTTTACGAAGAGATCTTATCCGATATTATGGAAAGACAGTGGCTTAATCACAGAAATATGGTAAAAATGAGGGTTCATTTCATCTCTTCCGACCTCATTTTAATTCAATGCAATGTCGAGCAGATACTAAGTCAAAGCTTTACAAATGAACCGCATTACCTTAATATATCTATAGTACTAGTGTGACCTAGATATTGGAAAACACTATGTTAATTATATAAAACGTAACTTCCTTCCTGTAATCCCTAATGAAGTATACAGAGAAGTATAATACACTCCCCCATTTCACCAGTTACGTTTATGTCCTACTATGGAATAGAGAGTGAGTCTATTGCCATTCACCAGGCCTTACTCCGAGGCACTATATTTTTACAAGATAATCTAAGTTCGAAGAATCCTTTAGTATTGACTCAGGATTTGAACCTTTCTATCGCCAATCGCGCTCACAACCACTCGACTAATGAGGCAGTAATTATAGAAAACAAAAATATCTTTAAAATTATAATTTTTAGGTGTTTTCTCATATCTGCACACCTTAGGATTATCCACGATGTTCTCTGAGAAGTGTGAAATCTGCTAATCTTAATAATGATGTATTTATTGAACAAATTTACAATGAAAATGTATTTATGTTCAGAGTTTCCGTGGTGGTGTCTTGCGTTGAAACGCAAATAAATACGAAATAATCCATACATTCGAATGAGAGGCCAAGATAAATTAACTCATTTGTAATAATTAACAATGCTGACGTGTCGGTGAGCGACGTCTGTGACGTATTATGACGTGAACATATTTTCCGCAAAATTGACGAAAATGAAAGCCTCTACGTGTAAACGAAACGACCGGTAATGAAAATGTTTTTCTTTTTATTTAACATACCAATGTCATTATAGTGTGGACACGCTTACCAAAATATAAATTTTTCTGTTCTGTGTTTTGTTTTATTACATTAATTTTGTTTTTCAGGGAGTTTTTGCAACCTAGTTTGTTCCCGTTTTGGCATTAAAGTGAATAATCCCTTCATCACCATCATCAAAACATTTATCGTTCCGCTGATGTATATAAATGACTCTCTCCTCTCAAAATGATAAGGGTTAAGGCTGCACGGGGAGAAATGATGTACCCTGCCACACAGGGCGAGTGATCAATGCCAAACTTCACACGTTTAGTAGATCCTAATGGAAAACTAAGGTATACAGGTTACCTTGCCAATTTTTCCTACTCCATTACAGCGACTGATGTTTAATTTAAAGACGCAAATAATTTTTCTTCGAATCCCAAACCTTTAGATGACTGAATTCTACGAGTAAGAATATCGGCAGACTATTTGTGACAATTATTGCGATGATCGATGATATATTAGGCGTACTCGTAACGAATTATTACATGAAGATGTTAAATTTAATTTACAAATATTATGTACCTATATTATGCATAGAAGAATACGTGATAAAATAAAAACTACAATAATTTCAAATCGAATTAAACAAGTTTAATGAGAACGCTTGATTAAAATACACAATACAATATTCCAATAATAAAAAAATAAAATACAATAGATGGAATATAAAACGATCACAATACATCCATGTTTTTTCAGTCCATTAAACGGTAATTCACGCAATATCACTCCAGCGCGTGACAGCCGCGCGCCTGTCGCGGCGCTCTCGCGGCTCGCTCCGTCACTGTCTGACAGAACACGTCCGCGCTCCGCGTTTGTTTGACTAATTCCGTGGTTGTTACCACGAACTTGTTATTGTAAACATTGTTATTCTTTGTAACAGAATTTTAAAGAATAATTGTTATTGTATCTCACTGAGATCGTAAGTATGTATATAAACAATTATACTTATTATATCATCATGCCTTAGGATATATGTATTTAACTTCATGTTCAACACTGTTGATATGTTGAATTTAGTTTTATATGAAATTTAAATCTACGTAAATTTACAAACACTAAAAATAATAATAATTACTGTATTTTTTTAGTCCGTATATGTGAAGACGTGTCCAACCCAAATAAGTAGGTACTATACGAAACGAAATTATTTACTATAGAAATAAAAAAAAAACAAATTCAAAAGAAACCAAGTAACTTGAAACGAATTGTTCAATATCATTTAATGATTAGTAACATGTATGTATCGTTGAGTAATTTATTTATTTTCGCTATTTAATCATTAATAAACTTATTTTTTTAATCATTAAACATAATTTTAAGGATAACAATTCAAATAAGAAAATTAAATATCGAACCGCGATGCAGGTTTTACAAATACAAGTATATTCTGCGTGGGGACCCTTTTAATAACAATTTTCTAGGAACAGCCAATGATATAGGGTGAGTACAGCAATTGATACATTCCACCATAAGATCAACTCAGACGTACAAGTATGATATAACTGTTCCCTAAGTGTTTGTTCTAAAATATCTGAATAGTAAAGCGGCCACAGTCATTCTCGTCCATTTGAAGAAATTTGTCTATGGCCATAGAATATAAAAAAATAGAGGTAATAATGATCATTTTAAGTACATGCATGTACACCCCTTAGTCAAGTTACGAGTACAGTATGATTATCTTTAGCTAGCACCTAATTCCTAAAGCTTATCTTGCAGGGAAGTTTATAAATTAACATAGATTAAATACCAAGACTTCCCAATGGGAGGAGGGGAGAACAGACTCGTGCTAATGGGATTATAATCCACTTAGCATGCAACTATTCAAGTCTATCCTGTTGTCGAACTAAACACCCACTTATCCATTGTATATCAACACTTATTATAGTACTTTTTAACAAATATTAACTATTTCAATATGTGCTATACCGCTCATTCGATATTTAATTTTGTTATTTCAACGTGTATTCAGGCAAACAGTGGAGCATACTGCCAACGTCTTTGATTCCGAACGTATATGAAGTAGGCCACTTCAAAGCGAGCGAAACCCTAGACTGTCATTCATTTTCGAAAATAAAAATTATTTATTGCGGTCAAGAGTACGCTATACATAAAGTGGTTGGGGCCCACCTGCTAAGTTTTATAAAAACTTCCGCTTTCTTATCCTAATTACTACATTTAATAAATTAAATCGTTTTGTTCGTGTTAGTTAGACTGAATGCAGCCGCATCGTATTTTCATTACCCAATAGCTACAGAGGCACTTTTAGGTTCTCAGTTAGGGACCGAAGTGGACATCAAAGGCTGGATTATGTGTGAATTGGAAGTGTGGCTGATTGCGTATAGGATGCCAATTAATTTCGAAATACTCTCTTTGTAGTATTGTATACCGCTGCGTTTCATAAACAAGTATACAATGAAAAAGTACATGTGGCTTTTATAATCAGTTTTCTGATTAAAACGTAACCAATGACTTGTCAGTATTAAAATATCACAAAAAGCATCAATATTATGTATAATATTGTACGAATTAAGAATTAATTTACAACAATCTATACATAAAATCATTTTATGTAAGCAACAAATTTGCTTATCACAATTAAAGTTAGAGCGCAATTTTTCAGCCGAATCACAGCTTAGACACAAGGCACAAACAGACGCGACAAGTTTCTCCGCCCGTTATGGCCGGATCGGACATCAAACGGTGGATTATGTGTAAATTGGAAACGTGTCTCGCGCGGCGTCAACGCCAATTAATACCGGCACGCGAGCGTTGCGAACCAAAAGGCAAACCCTTTTCACGAAATCGCTACGATAACGCTACGAGATCGTTAACGTGCCGCTGTTTTAAGGATTAAGGTACCAATTAGGTTTTGCGATCTCTATAATTCCCCTTCTCTTTTTGTCCTTCGTTTCGTAATAAAGGTTGTGGTTGGTTGCAGTTTTTTTTTTTTCGGGTAATTTATGTTTACCTTACATTTAATGAAAAATTTCAGTTAAGACAAATTAAAATTAAAAAAGATTAAAAGTTCAGCCTCATCAAAGACCTGAAACTGGTGATCATTGGTTTTACGTGTGCTTAAAAAAATATAACATACAATGTTTTTACCAAAATAGAAATGCAATCCAGAGCCATCCTAAAATATGACGCCGGTGCGTCGACTGTAGTACCGAATGAGTCACCTTGTGCATTTATTTCTTTAAACATCCGTTCAATAAACATATTGACTTAAATTTATTTGCCATCAACTCACGCTCGTAACTTTAGGATGGAAACAAATCGAATGCATTTGTCATCCTTATAGCCCACTGGGAATAAGGATTAGTACACACGAGAACAAGAACTGCAGACATGCAAATTACTCCCGCATACAGCTGAGTCTTAATTATGTATCTTATAATAAACTGAAGGCAATTTCTATCAATTTAATACGTAATATCACGGCTGTAATCCCAAAGAGGTAGGCAAAAGAGTGTACTACAATCTCACGTTTCACCACTATTTTTACCATGGAATAAATATTTCGCCTATTGCCATACACCAAGCACTAATCATAACTACGCCACTACTAGAAAATCTACGTTAGAAAAATCCAATCTACCAATCTGTCAAAATAAATGTAAAAAAAATAAAATTAAATGTAAAAGAATAAAAATTAAATGTAAAAAATACTGTGTCTCTATTATTATAATTTTACGGTAGAATTTATTTTTACTGACATAACCCAAATGTAGAGTTTGTTAATATATCACAGAGCTGGAACAATACGAATTTCACACATCCATCATTACAACAGCCCCTGTGTACGGATTAGTGCACGCGCGGGCAAATAGCGCCCACGTGCGGGTAATTCGCGACTCGTATCGCAGCGAGCGCACCTGAGCCACGATTAAGTGTTACGATGGGTGCCCGCGTCACGTTTGCACACAAGTACATTGCTAGCCCTAACAAAGTTGCTGAACTTCGACCAGCTTTTAGAGTCATTTTACTAGCTGTTATGTTTCATTAAGTTAAGATTATTAAGGAAGTGCGAGGAGTGGATTCACTTTCTAAAGATAGATAGATAGAGTCCTGATGTCTGATCGTTCTTTTCACTACTTTAACTTGAATGTTGGGTTAAACATGCAATTATTGCATTTAATCAAATTATTCGCTACTTACAACTTCCAAGTGTTCGATGTATTTAATGAGCAAAGATCTTAGCAGTTAAGTATGAAATTAACATGTCTTTTCAAATTGTTTCTTGGCAAATTTTGCTACATAGCTATAACTTTTACATGTAACGCCATTTTTAAATACTGCAAACATACACACAAATACAATTTTCCTGATTCCCTTTCACTTTAAAAATAAACATTCGAAAAGTACTCTACAATTAAAACTGAGTGTAAGTCACAATAATAAATAATATTTATACTAAACCTTAATAATAATGGTTCAAAACATTTTCATTTTCAATGACGTCTGGTGATGAGATCTCAGTTATTTGTTGCGTTGCGCTAAATAAAGAGTTATTATATTTTTTTGTAACGACTCCGGTCTCGATAAAGTTGCACCTGAATCTCAATTAAGTGTTGTAGAGGGTGCCCCGATAGAGGTTTTTTTTATATGCACTTCGTTATTTTATTCTGCTTTATGGGGTGGAATTGATGGGGATTGACTAGTTTAATGTGATGCTTTTTAATTATTTTTATCGGGTACAGTGTAATTTTAAGTGCGCGCGTATTAATCAATGTTGAATCCCCACTGATATAGAGACTATGTAATATGGCATCACGCCTGTACTTCGAGAAGATGTAGAGCTTTTTTATTATTATTTTATAATCACGCTTGGTCTTTTATCGTGTATATAGAGAACATTGATAGCTAAATATCTTTAGAGGCTTAACGTGCTTTTTCTATATTGATCATTCTCTACATACATATAGATGTGCAAACATATGTAAACGATAGAGTAATATAGCGCGAACATATTACTTACTGTCACCATATCTTAATATCTGCTCCCCTCTGAGATGAGGAGATGAAGCTGGCTGTTTTTTTATTTGATTTCGCATCCAATTTGCCGGCGCGCCAGAAGCGACCTAGCCACGCGGGACGATTCGACTGCCGTCACATTAACACTGATCACTGTTTACCAGTAATAATCACGTTTAGTGGGGACTGGCAACGGTTTTAACAACGCTTTGCATGCAAGTGGAAAGAGAACGAATGTCCAGGGGCAATTGTTAATACAATAAAAAAGTTATTATCAAGCGTTGTCTTTTCAAAGTTGGATATACGTCTACTTTTAGAATGAGAAAAGTCAACGCCACAGAGAATCACGCTGGATGTAAGTATGGATTAGTGGATCGAAGTGTGCGTATATGGCTTGGCGTATGGATTTATGTCCAGTGAATGGCAATAGGCTCACTCCCATTCCATGACGTGACGTAATCGTAACTGTTGAAACGTGGAAGTATACTGCACTCCTCTGTCTACCTTTTAAGGATTACAGGCGTGATATTACGTTTAATTTATGTTTGAAAATTTTACTTTACTTTTACCACTAAGCCGAATACAAGTGTATTTGCATTTCACAACTTACGTTCGAAAAAACTTAAAAGCAAGAGAAGCAAGACAGCCTTTACCTCAGTTTACTGCTAAAAAGCAGAAAACAAGCACATCCGACCGTTACTACGGTAATAAAAATATAGAGAAGAAAATGAAAACTTCGAATTGTAATAAGAATTAAATAAATGCCACAGAAAAGTCGCTGTCGAAATGTATTCGTAATAGTTTTCGAAGGTAGAGCAAAACCTTGTAAAAACAAGCGTATAAAAATGTAGAGACGGAAGCAGTCATTTCGTTTGAATTAAGAATGATATAAATGCAATATAACGAACGTTGTTAGATACATTTGTAACGATTATCATGGCGTCACGGTGGTTGGTCTGAATGGAGTGGTCGATGAGCAGCCGATAGCTCAGCGCCGGTAACGCCGAAACGCCCTTTGTGATGCCGTAATGACGTACGCTGTATCACACTTATTCGCATTTCCCCTTATAGAGTGACTGGAAGTGATAGGTGTTACATTATTTATTCACTGTTATCATATAATCTAACTGTGAAAGAGTAATTCCAGCTGTCCATTTATAGAGAAAGAATGAAAATTGACTGCCTCGTTGACCGTGTGGTTGCAAGGGCGTCGGCCGATCGATAGGTCCGGGATTCAAATCCTGGGTCGAATGGTATTGAGTTTTCTTACTTGAAATTTTTCGTAATGGCTCGGCGTCGGACTTTTGCCTGGTGTATGGTAATACGCTCACCACCTATTCCATGATGGGAAGAAAAGGTAACCACTGGTTAAAGGTGGGAGTGTTCTACATTCCTCTGCCTACCTATGCGGGGATTACAGGCGTGAAATTACGTTATGGCATATGAAATAATTACAAAATAGACAAACAATGCAAACGGTGATCGACGCAAGGCTGCGGGACCTAAACTCAGAAATATGGATAAAATAGGTTTGATTATAGCTAATGGGAAAGTCGTATGTTTCCGGAACCGACATGCGTGTATGAAGAGAGTTGTGTAGAAAAGAACATCAAATCCATAAGAATGGAAACATTTGTTTTGATCTCACGTGACAATATATAATATACATTATACATAATAGACAATATACAATAAATAATATATGTTTTAGGTAATATTTTGTACCTATTATTGTAATATTTGTACATTGCTAATAATAAAAAATAAATGTCGTCCCTTCCGTCGAATTTACATCCACGTGGGACAATCACCTAGACAAATTCACCCTCCGCATTGTCGCTTTGATCTCCGGCGGTGTTTTGGTTTCGTGGCGGAGGGACGCGTCACCTACGCTACGCGGTGCACGCCGCGCGGCGCGCCGCGTGCATCGATGCCGGTTTCAATTTGAGACCACTTGGGTACCAGAATAATTTTTATGCGCGTGTGCTCGTGTGGGGACAAATGATGCGTCTGAGGGCCTGTCTGATGGTGCTCCACGTCGGTATAATTTTGTACACATGCGATATAGAAGTGTGATAAGACGTGTAGTCGATAGAGATTTTTTCAAATGCCGTTAGTCAAAATGTATGAAAACAATCAAGAGAATAATGTTTATTTAGTCATGTCTGTTATGGTTTTAACGGGCTCAACTATAAAAAGTCCCATTTATTAATAATATTACTGCAACACCACGCCACTTTCCTTCCGGGCTAAACAGAGAGCACCGATTGCCAAATATCCTTATCTTTACAGATTTGGCCCAATTCTTTCTCAATCATCATTTTCTTCATAAAAGTTTCCTAATCACTCAATTACAGTGTTAGTTAATCGCTTATTTAATGGTACTCATTGTTGCTCTGTTCATTCGTGTCACTCGATATCTTGATTAATAAAATTATCAATAAAAAATTGTAAGTCATATAAAACATGGGTATTTGTAACATTTTTACATACATGTCTTAGTCACGAAATATTTGAATTTTCACGGGTTTATTATAATTTGGGATTTTAACGTTACACTAATGTAATGTTATGGCCTGTTAGCAAAAAGATAATTCCCGTTGCCGACGAGATGACACAGGCCGTTGTAACTGCATTGTTTCAAAACTCGCCACCGTCGTGACGCATCATTTAACGACGCTGCCAAAGTTACAAATCAGTTATAATACGGTATAACCCGTCAAAAACTTGACCCTGCGTGTTATAATATACAGTCATTTGGATGTTTGAATGCATTACGTTTTCAATTTAACACAATTATACTGCAGCTGACAATATCTTAAGAAGTATTAAAATATATGTTACCAGTTAACAGTATAACGCTCTGAAATGTATGCATAAAAATTTACAGCCTCGGTGAATATTTATGACATATTTTTCTTTGGAACTAAATTTGTTTTATTCACTTTTGGATTAGATGCGATCATCTCCGCTCGAGGCCGGTGATATAAAAAAAATGTGTCTTCACGATAAATGTTCTAAAATTACACATTCCCTGACTTTTGCAGAAATGTCCAACCGCCCCCGTCAGCCGCGACATCACTTGTAAATTACTCGGCACAGTGCTTTCAACGTTCATCCATCAAAATCATGATGTTTACATCAGCGTGCATTGCACTCGGATAGGTAAAATTAAATCACACAAACTTACTCACTTACATTTATTATTATATCCACTCCGTAAAGAGATAAGCAGTTATGTACGAACTATATTATATACGTATGAATTTCTAATTACATACTTAATAGATAACTTGACACTCAGCATAACAATTACTTGAGGTCATCACACAAAATAAATGTTTGGGTGGGAGTCAAACCCGCAACCGACGGGCGCGCAGCAAGTTCAACAACCACAGCATCGATAAACCAATTGATTAATAGAAAAAATTAAGAGTAGTAAATAATTTATATAGAAATGTAATAAGATAATATAAATATTAATATAACTGGAGAAATGAAAAATCTTCATAAAATCTTGAACACTATTTATAATAATAATAATTATTAAAATTCTATTATTTCTGGATATGTGCCCGATGCATGACAATAGGCT
>DWDU01004286.1:0-10875 GCA_018245575.1 Jemadia suekentonmiller | reverse complement strand
AAAAAAAAAAAAAACGTAACATCACGCCTGTAATCCCCGAAGAGGTAGGCAGAGGAGTGTAGAACACTCCCACGATGGAAAATTGGAGAAAGAGCAATTGGGATTTTCCATATACATATCCTAGCCTGTCGAAATGTTTAGTTTTAAGATCGTAAATTATTAAAATATTAATTAGCATACAATCATACATATCTTCAAACCAGGTCCCTTGCGGAGTAGGCAACTAAAAATATAGTATGTTGATTGGAGAAGGCGACATATTTCTCTGTGATTATTCATTTGATCTGGATCTGTATTATCTATTCGTGTAAAACCGAGTTGGATATCATTATGATAAGGTTATTCTTTTACGATAATAACCATGATACCATTCTTACGTCCCACTGATGGAGTGTAGACGTATTCTGTCTCTGCCCTTCATTTGCCCTACTGCTGAACACGGGTTTTCCCACATTAGCGGAATGTAAAAGTTTTGTTAAAACTAACATTGTCACTCGACGTAGTTACTAATCAGTTATAAATTGTCCAATTTGTCATTAACTAGTTTTTGAGGCTATAACCTTTTTAAATTATGTTTACAAGACAATTATAATTTGAAATTCTCATTAATCAAGACAATTAAAATCTAAGATTATGCAACATGATTTAGAATTATCTGTACTTTCTATAAAAATATATAAAGAAATGGCGTGCTGGTTATAGAAATAAATATTAGATCTTGCGGTCTTTTTATTGCATCTTCGAATTGATAAAAGTAGCGCCTAAGTTTTCCTCTTCCCATTGTACCATGCATGCTTACCTTATGATTTTATTTTGTTTCTTTACTGCTATTCATTTATTCTACATGTCCTAACCATCCATATTGCCTTTACACAATTCTATTCACATACATATAGGTACATCTTACACGGCAAATCGTTCTCTACTCACATCATTCCTAATTTTATCTGGTGTACTCACATTGTATCATGTCTATAAAATTAATAGGTATATAATAAATGATTAAACGAACTTACCTGAAGTGAAGTTCTTCTTAACACGAGGCAATTGTTTTTCATTTTCGATACTAACCCTGGCGCTTCACAAACCTGAGCGTCTCCAACACACATCACACATACTTCTTAATGCTGCCTAATTCAACATTCATTACCATATATTAGTGATGGAACACATCTCTATACATAGAAAGTATGCTTTTTTTGGCTACATTGCGGCTCGCTCTTTTTTTAATGGTGGTTAATTTTATTAAAGATCATTACAAGAAATAACAAATAAATAACGGTAATACCGACAATTTTCAGTAATATAACCGATTATAAACCTACATAGCATGGGTACTTACGAGTAAATAGAAAAAAAACTTAGGCAGGTATAAAGTAAACTAGAGGATCCTGGAATTGTTGCAGAAATATATCTCACAAATATATTTAGGATTCAGCTCTACGTAAGTATCGATTTAATGATATATTATGTGTAGTTAACTGTCAGCTACATGTAAATGATTATATGACATACGTACATAAATACGTCGATGTGATTTAAAGTCAGCATAATAAGGCGGCAAAAACTTCAAGTAAAATTAACGTCACTTAGTGTTTTGCAAATGCAGATATGCAAGTGAGATAATGTATAATAATAAAAACGCGTATGTACTTATTGAATTAGTATAGTTCTCACCGAAGTATCGAAACGGACAATGGGTTTATATTAATGATATATGTACAGGTCTGTTAATGTTTTTAAAATATGAGAGCTTCAACTTAAACATGTAACACCAACATTCAGTGCGCTCAGCGACGTCAAAGAATATGGCAGAAATGTGGAAGTTAATATTCTTAAATATTATATTGATTTCTTTATCTGGAGGCAAGAAGCAAGTTGCTAAGAAACAAGAGGAAATTAATGATGACGACGATGTAAAGTTTGTTGTTAAAAGATATAACATGAGCGATGTGCCTACCCCTACCGATCGAACTGTTAGAGGAGAAGCCGTGGTAGAAAAATTTGTGGACACTTTGATGGCTAGCGAACGATACTTAAAAATGATAGACACAGTAGAAAGAAAAGTGAATCATTTGGACACTTCTTTCCACGACAGAACAAATACTATTTTAAAGTATCTCTCTGAAATCCTTCGGGTTATAAAAGCGACGCAAACTGAAAGTCCTGAACATTCTCTTTTGTTACTTAAGAAGGATTTGGACAAACTGAAGCGCATTTTGGTAGAGCGGCCGGAGGACGCCGAGACGAATATGCGAGGTATTATTATTATTAAGGATTCAAATTGTTTTTTATTTTCCAAAATATATTATACCAACCCACATGCCAAGCGTGGGATTACGGGCATGACCACACGGGGAGGCCTATGTCCAGCTGTGGACTGTAATAGGCTGATGATGGTGATGAAGATTCATTTTCAATTACAGCGAACTCACCTTCTAATCTGGATGATTAAGGCAGGGCATCGTTGGTATATATAAAACTAAACGTTTATAATAGCCATTAGTGGATAAGGGATAAACCTTAAAAATAATTACTGTTTCTACAACTTTATTTGTTGTATTTGTAGATGCTATATAAACAACAAATATTTGTCTTTTCAAAATTTGTTTGGCCGGTCGGAAGATAGCTCAGAAAAATTGACAGACAGTCAAATAACATAAAGAATCGACGGAGTATTAGGATATATAATGTAATTTTATATTTCTTTTGATACCACTGAGTCTAAAAAATATTTAAAAATAAAATAAAGTATACTTAGGAAGCTTGTAACAGCTAGTAGCATTTAAAATTTTGTTTTTGTTTTCATTCTATTTGAGTTACCTGTTGCGATTTACTATCAATACAATCGGTGTCCGTAAATATCAACACAAGAAGAACAATTTGTACGAATCATCTGCTGTAGACTCTTTATCACGAGGCATTTTAATGTTTGTTTATATTGATTGAAGTGAGTAAACTTGAGCGCCTGAGATGAAATGGAGAAAAAATATCAGTCGAATCCCGCCGTTTCTATCGAGTAGATACCAGAATGGTCAGAAGTATAGCATTATTTTTTATACTTGCGGCTATAACCTTTAGAGCGATTGGCGAAAAACAAGGTAGACGGAAAACAAATTCTCCAGGAAAGTCTCTGTGGAAAAAAGAATATGAAGATGAATTAACCGATGCAATGCTTTTAACAAAGAAAAAACAAAATTTTACTAGAGTTGCCCAATCTACAAGTGCCTCGGATAACGAGATGGTTCTAGAGAAGTTAATGGATTCCATCACCTCGAGTGAAAAGTATCTTAAAAAGGTCGATAGTATTGATTTTCGCCTGAACCGGTTGGATATTGAAGTTCATGAGAAATCGAATGCAATCTTAAAACGCTTAACAGAAATTTTTAAAGCTGTTCAAGCTCATCCGTACGAAGATAAAATAGACACGGCAATAGACAATATAAAGACGGAATTAGGTCATATAAAAAATATGCTTGGACATACACCTAGAGCGGAACTTAATGGCAACGGTATGATTGTAATTTTAAATGGATTTGTGTTTAGGGCATTACGAATATGTCGTTCGAGAGCTTGATCTAATTAAACAGGTGTATGTATATTAGATAGGTACTCCCACCAACAGCCTTTAGTCTACTGTTGCAAATAGACCTCTCCTAATCGGCGTCGAGAAGGAAATCAAGCATATGTCGTCCTCTTACGAATTGGTCTGACGACCTTACGAAGTCAGTAGGTAGCAGCTGGATTCAAAGGGCCTAGGACCGGGTGGAGTGACACCAATTAGTAGAAGTCTGTGTTCAGCAGTGGACTTGTAAACGTTGATAGATGGATGGAATCAGTATCCTAAAATTAGGTCTTTTGAATTCGACTGTCTTGAGACGTTTTCTTAAAATTGTCAGCCTACTTGGTAAAATTGCAACCTCTGCTGTTTTTATTGTAATGTGGATACTACTCGATAAATCTGTCTCCCCATTTGTTGTTGGTCTTCCGAATGATTTGACCATAGCTATTTCAACTTGCTAAGTTTGAGAGCTATGAAAGTAATTCTCATTCACTGCAGATTTCATCATTATGGATAACATAGTGTAAAAAAAAGCCGAGCATAGCTCTTTATATAGCTTGTTGAGCAACTTTTAGTTTGGACACGAGGCCTGCAGTAAAATATCACGTTTTCGGTGCCATATGTCATTATTTAACGAACGAAGAATATTGGACGACAGCATATTTCGTAATTGTTCAAACACTGCCAATCTCCATTTGATTCTTTGAATAACGTCTCTCTTGAGTTTGGCTTTTCTATGCTATGCTAGGTATCTTCTTACTAATCTAAAACCCAAACATTTATTCTAACTCTTTATAACTGATGCCGGTCTTGTAAAATATCATATTGAAGCATATCTTTGTCTTGTATAATTTCCAGTAGAAGGTGCGGATTATCGCATAGATCCTGCCTTGGACAACCGACTGTCGTTTTTAGAAAGCCATGTAAAAGCGATACTGACTAGCGTGGATTCTATTGCTAACGTCATTTCTGAGGTCAAATCTAGAACATATACGCGAAACATGCAGAAGTGAGTCATGATTTTAAAACTATCAGTTTGCCTGAACTTGAAATTTATGACCAACAGCGGTAAAATACATATATACCTACAACTATATAAACATTACAGATGTTTACAACCCAGTTCTTTTATTACGTGTGAACATTTTGTACATAATCCATGACTGCTTCATAAAGTACAGCCGGTAATCAGCACATTGAGCAGGGTCAAAACACGAACTAGTGCCGATTCCCTTACCGTTACCAATTTGCAAATAATATAATAACATCGGAACATTTGTATCTTTTTGAAAATTATTGCCTTTTTGTTATGTTAATCAGACCCGAGGCCAGCGGTCTGGATGCTGTGAACGTGATTTCCGAGTTTAGAAGAGTTCTGTTTGAGCAGAAATCACGAAGATGTGATTGCAAGTAAGTCTAAATGTACCGCTTACTTTATGTGTATGTACGTTCCATCTACTTATTGAATCACTATAAATACATTTTGTGGCCTTAACCATCGCTATATCGGTAATGTAGAGTTGAACACTTAAAATTTGCATGCAAAAATATTTAAGTTTTTCTAAGGTACCTACTACAGGATCTTGACACACTAAGTTAGAAAAGTTCCAAGATATCATTAGATTATTATATATTCTTACAGGATGGGCAGAGTAGACCGGGTAGAAAGGTATCCAACTGATTGCTATGAAATACAAATTCAGGGTTTCAACGTGTCTGGTATTTACAAAATCAAACCGGATGATATGGAGCCTTTCTATGTTCTTTGCGACTTGAGCACGTCTGGCGGCGGGTGGACGGTGAGATTAACATTCATTAATTCTTTTATTTTCTGCACAAGTTTTCACATAATACGTAGTGTGTTACTAACATAGTCTGTGAACTATTGACAAGACCGGTCCTTAATATGAGTCACTGTAGAAAATTATTTAATAACGTGCTATCACACTCAGGTAGGCGTGTAGCTACTCTGTACGCCAATATACCAATTTACCCTGATGCTTTTTTATAGAACTATGTATTTCTTATCGCTTTCTTTGGTAGCTAGTAAACAATAAATTATTATAGTAGGTATTTTTGCAGATGCAACAAAAAAATTTGAACCTTTCAATTTCATGACCAATTCAAATTTTAAATATAGTTACCAGACACTTGAAAGTATAATTACCGATTAATTGAAAATATAAGGAAATATAAGTAAATTAGCATCAAATAAACCAATGATTGATTGAAATTATTTTCGATATAGACTATATTACATTGCATCCACATATTTCACGCGTGATATATTTCATACCCAATACATTCATCACGCAAAAATTCATGTACCTTGCAATATCATCAAAACTGAGCATTATGTTCATTTTCGACACGAAAGTTTGTTACGTATTAAATTTATGACCGGTAGCATACATGCCAACTTTACGATTGTTACTTCAATAATTTAACAGAATGATAGAAAAGAGCATTATAATATCGTCTCATGTTGAAGAAAAATATGTAGTTACCTACCTATTATGTCGAGTGTTATCCTCACATTGTAACACATTACTTACCTACAGGTTTTTCTGTTTGCAGGTTTTCCAAAACCGTTTCGATGGTTCCCAAGATTTCTACAAAAGTTGGCCGGAGTACAAACACGGCTTTGGCAATCTAGCTGGCGAATTTTGGCTCGGTTTAGAGAAACTGAATTTTTTGACTAACCAAAAGCTTTATGAATTGAGGATAGAGTTGGAGAGTAATTTGGGCCAAGAAGCTTTCGCTGCTTATTCTGTGTTTACTATCGGAGCCGAACATGAAGGATATAGAATTAGCACACTGGGAGCGTTCCATGGATCAGCAGGTAGGTATGCATTCGCTTACTGGTGTCCTTGGGTGAATACAAAAGTCTGTCACCGGTTCTGATATTTCGATATTACCTACTTAATATTAATTACTCTTATTGAATTTTTTTGGCATCGTTTTGCTAGGCCTTATAAATTCATACAATAGGCTTTCGTACTATATTTTCATTATAGGTGCATACCTACCTACTTATTAGAGCCCCAACAATGTGAGGTTAATTTTTTCATCTTTTAGAGCTATCGCTTGAGGCCAAATACATATATAACGGACAGTGATAACCTATTTTTAATGTATTTTCATATGCTAAAAATTTTGATTTTTAGAAATTTTTTTAATGTGTAGGAGATTCACTGTCGTATCACGCCGGCCAGAAATTTTCGACACTAGACTTGGACAACGACGAGTGGAAAGAAGGATCTTGCGCCACGGAGCATGGCGGTGCTTGGTGGTACAAGGAGTGTGACAAAAGGTGCCTTTACTCTGAGAGTATCTGCAAATATTTAGTTTTTTATTTCATAGATTTGGGATGATTTGATGGATGTTAGGTCTTTTTAATAATGTGTATAGAAACAAACTAGGCTATAATGCTAAATCACGGCCATATCTTTGTTTTCTATCAGGAAAGACTGTCCAAATGCTAGCGTACCTATTTCAATTAAAAATTGTGAGCCCACACACGGTAGCAATGAAACTTTATGCTGATTATTTGTAAATGTAGAGATTTCTATGAAATGTGATTTCTCATTATTTAAACTATAACACACTGCCAGTGTGTCGCACGAACGCTTTGCGCACTTAGCTAAGTTTTATGGAGCCACGCAGGGATACAAGACTTGAATTAGGTATGGTTAAAATGAAATGTGAGATAACGTGAAAGATTCTTATTAAAAAATATTGTGACTGCATATAATTTGTTTTCAGCAACCTGAATGGCAAATATTCTACAAACATGGACGAGCAACAGGGACAGTCGATCTACTGGATATCGTTCAAGGGCCCGACCACCCCGCTCACGAAGACACGGATGATGATAAGACCTCTACCAGCAAGCAAACCCGTGGATTTCTCCGAACATACAAAGGTAATAATACTTTAATCTATATTATTTATATAACAATGAATGTTTGTTTCTTGGTTACATGTTTAATGTTCGTTATTATACATAATTGTTCGGATGGTAAAGGCACTGATAGGAATTATCGTGTTTCTAGACTAATTAGTAAATTACCAATGAACCGAGAAACATCAGCGATCAAATTCATTAATTTTTGTCAGATATAGGTCGGTTACGTAAGTACGTGATATTATTTAAATAAGTGCACAAGCGAAGCTGTGGAACGCAGTGATAATTGACCATAAATAATAGAAAATCGCTGTTTTTGAATAATGCAGTGTATACCTATAGATATATTATAGATAGAACAGGCGAGCCATAAGCGCATAAGTGAAATTGTCTCGTTGATAGAAAAGAAAGAAAGAAAGATTGAAAGAAAGAAAGAAAGAAAGAGTTAGTTTGGTATACAGATCTCCCTTTAATGACACCTGCGCGTTTTATGATCATATGTACCTAACAGCCGCGGTCTTTAAAGAGAAAATCGAGTACCAACTTCATTCTCTTTCTCTTTCTAACGACGAGACAACTTTTTGCTTGGCTCGCCGACTTCACGTATTTTAATAGTACCTTTAATACGTACATATATCAACAATCGGGTGATAGACATCTATCACCCGATTGTTGACTGATGTGATTTTTTTCTCCATGCCTGAAAATTTCTGAAATGGCACCACCACGAAGTGTTGTCAGTGACGTTTCGGGCAACTACCGGTAACATACGACTATAGAAGTTCCTTATGGTGTCGTTTTAGTACTTCCAATACTTAAATACCCTTTAATATATTGACACTCCTACGTATAAATAGTAGAATAGTAATTATAGTGACATTATTGATAAAAGGGTGAATTATTCGTAGGTTTTCAATTAATGCGAGATAGAAATACAGGAATGAAGTTTTTTATTATTATTTCTATTTATTAAGTAAAGTATGTAATATTTGTGAAGTCTAATCCTACTTAACATTAAGAAATAATTTCAGAAAATAGATAAGCTGAAGTCTTTAACCGATAAGAAGGGTATTCGCAAGAATGAACCAAAAGGAGTGTATGAGACATCGCTTGGCCGCGCCCCGTATAGATATGAAGACTCAGCTCGCAGCGACGCCTTCTTCCCCAATTATGCATAAATCTAATACATATTTAAAATAACTACATATTTGCCCTTTGACTGTATTCTGTACAGCGTGTTTAAAATGTCAATATTTCGTTTTGAAACATAAAAAAAATGCCTTTGATATGTTACATGTAAATTGTCATGTCATGTTACATGTAAATTGATATGTTACGTGTAATATATCTGTCACAGTGAAACAGCTATAAATTATTGGAACAACATTCCTCAAATTGTACAAGGACTGTATGGGAAAAATAAAAGAAGATTCAGTCTCAAATCCTTTATTTATGACCATTAGCTTCTTTTACAAATCGAACAATGGGGATCGGACGTGAAAACATTAAAACATCCAATAACATACTTGACAAATAATGACATCTACTAAATATGTTATCTACCATACACGACTTAAACGGTTATAATAAAACGAAATGTTCAGGGAGGTAGCTCGCAGCGAGAGTCGCGGCGGCGGACTGCGATGTCGCCGTGGGTACCTGGGTACCAGAGACGGCTAGTGTACCTTCGTCAATGTAGCACACGCTTGCATCTTAGATGGTCCGCTTTCAAAATTGGCGGCGTCTGTGCAAGCCCCTCCCCCCACCTCTCTCTTAACCTATCTCGCCAGAAACTGTCGCGCATTAGTAACGATGCTGACTCGCTTATCTCACGAGTTGCAAATGTGACTAAAGACCAAAAGTAGCTACGCAGCCGCGAGTTCTCGAAACAGTTTACTGTAACGCTGCAAAACATCACCGCGAGCGACCCGCCCTTGTTTTACGCTCAACTACTTTCTATTTACACCAATTCTTAATTGTCATGTTCGAGGACCGGACCAACACAGATCACACCGCGGCACCGTCATACAGCGATCACTGGTAGTGTTCATCAAGCTGTTACGAAAATGTTCAACATGTATAGACAGACAAGTTACGACTACTACGACATATTTGAAATTCGTATATTCATACGTTTAAATTATATGCATGTACTCTACTAAAAATAAACTCTACACTTTACGCACATAAAAAGCAGTATGGTCACGTTCGTATCTAATGCGAAGTGACGGATATATTCTAAAAATGTCTTAATTTATACTTTCACAAAACAATTATCACTATAAATATTATTAAAACAACGAGAATCCAGTAGGAGTAGCTCCCGCTCCTACGAGGAATTCAAAAACATTTAATGTAAAACAACAGCTTCTTTAGCATTTTTACGTTTCGCGTACGATTCACTTGCGTATATACTATTAGAAAAATCCTAAAAGAACATCAAAACATCTAAGTAAAATAGTTTCAAATTTAAAAAACTTACAGAATGTTACATTAATGAATCATTTTTGGTATTTAACGAACGCACACCTAGTCAATAATGCACTGTTCGTCGACCGGGACACGACACTGAAGGGGAACGAAGACATGTATACAGCTTCAGTACTGAGCGGCAGTGGTGGTATGTGTTAATTCTACATCATTATAACTATACAACTATAAACTCTATAAAATATAATTAAAAACAATAATGCTGAAAAATTGTCAGAAATAGATAAAATAAATAGCACCATAATTTTTCGATTCCAATTTTAGAACAGAAAAAACAAGCGTGGACAAGTATTATTCATAAGTATAAAACTTTGCGAAGTCTAAATTTCATTTGTCAAATAAACGGATGTCAAAGTGTATATCATTAACGAACTTAACATTGCACTCGAGCACACTCGTTCCGCCGCCGCACTATTGCAACATCGTACGGTCACAAACAAAAATAATATTAATATAATTACAATATTAGTATTATCATAACAAATACCATCAATATAATTCAATAAGTATCATGACATTTAGATAATATTAAATACGACGTAATTTTAATAGTTGTAAATATACATTGAAGAATTTATTAGCTTGACACACCAATTAAAATTATTTACATTTTATTTAACAAAATATAGAATTCTTGTATATTATATAGAGCCTAACCGTCTGATTTCAACAGCATTTGTAGTTCTGTTGTTACTCAATAACGTATCGCTATACACAAGGGTGGTGCGGTCCATGGCGCTTTATGGGGCGCCCTTCCAGGCCGATGCTCTGACCGTCCGGAATCGGACCCTATTGCGTCAACCGCAGCGGGTCATGGCGGTCAGAGCAGTGAGGGGGTACCGCACCATATCTTGGGAGGCGGCGTGCGTCCTGGCCGGGACGCCGCCGTGGGACCTGGTCGCGGAGTCGCTGGCAT
>DWDU01004285.1:0-10876 GCA_018245575.1 Jemadia suekentonmiller | reverse complement strand
AACGTGGGAGTGTTCTACACTCCTCTGCCTACCTCTTCGGGGATAACAGGCGTGATGTTACGTTTTTTTTTTTATATATAAAAGGGACACTAGTGCCAATGAGAATTTGTTCTATCATGTTCAATTTATCAATATGATATGGACGGTACGAATCTATTGAGGCTACGTGAGTGTCTTCGATCAAGTTAATGTAAGATTAGTGGTGCTACTGTCGATGTAAAACGATAGATCGTGACGAGAAAACACATCATATGTAAAGTAGATAAAGTACCTAAATATTTAAATCGGTTCAAAATGTATCGTATTATGATTTATGTATAAGTTTCTGCTCCCGCAGAAAGTTGTCCTTGTTCGCCTTTTAAAATAAACAGTTAAAAATCCACGTATATTTAACTGGATCATTGAGGAATATGATATTCGTATAATTCTTCATAATGACTGATTTGATTTGATCCATCACATTCACCATCCACAACAGCCTAATGCAGTCCACTGCTGGAGATGTTAAATTTTCCCTGAAAGATTTCGATGAGTGTGCATGTTCATTTGCTGCTATTGTTAATATCAGTGGATCTGTTTATAGGTTCATTTTAATATACATAAAGGCATAATAACATACGTATGTAGACAGTATAGCGTCACTACGTTAAATTAGATTAAAAACAGATTGTATGTCATGTTTATAACATCAATGGGATGAATCGGTATAGAAATGGTTATCATTGGAATAATAAAAAAATCTTTTTGATATTAGACAAGTTTTGTGGAATGTCTCATGGGTATTTTGAATTTCCGACCAATTTTTATTCCCGCCAATCCACATAGTAGAGGCGTAGTGAAAAAAGCTGTACTCCGCTCTAGTTGCGAGTAGCGCTTGTCTCATAAGCAAGTCGTGTAAGGTTGTATGGTAGCCATATACGACCATAATGTCCAGTGTCTATCTAAGGACGTATAAAATTAAAAGTCAAACCGAGTACTGTAAGTGAGGTTATATTACACATCGAGACAGAACAAATGTGTATTTCAAATCTTCCAGCATTGTAGCGCTTAAAAGCATCAATACTACCGACGTATCAGCTAATGAAGCACTCGAGCTAGGGGTATTATCGGCTCCCTAAAAAGATCGTAAAAGCCCCAATAAGCGAGGATAAAAGGAATTCCTGAATGAAATAGGACTGGTTTCCGGAATAAGCCCCGGTTACGGTAATGAGACAGCAGAAGTTTAAATGGCTCGTATTATTTCGGTAAAGATTTTTAAAGTAAGCGTTAACGATCCGACACAAGATTACGACTCCTTGTTAAAAGTTAGGTTTAGTCAGATTTCGGATATTAATTTGTGACTATTAGGAATAATTTTAGATGAAGGAATGGGAAACTTTTCTTTGTCAAACCAGACAGAAGCTTCAGTAGGGTTCATATTTGTATATGTTTTTAATTGTAAAATTGTAGAACTCACTACCAATCTTACTATAGCTGCAAAATTGTGTTATGAAAGTTTAATGACACGATTAAACAAGTAGCTTCGTTGTTTCTTTAAGTACAGTCGTTTGGTTTATGTATATATGTATACTTTCTCATTCATAAATTTAATGCTATTTCGACCAAATTAGTTTATTTCATTTGATATTGGAAGCATATTCTATGCTAATAAACGACACAGAGGATTAAGGATGCGTCCTAAACTAAACTACAAGTAAGATATTGAAAGCCGGAGTACTCAAACATGGGGTTTGTGACGAAAGTCACAGAGTCATCATTCAGAGCAGGAAATGCATTGAAATTCCTCATTTGATGCAACTGTGTATAAGCGGTCATTACTTCTTACCCCAAAGTGACCCGATTGTCTGTCTCCCGGCCACATATTAAATCAGACGTAAAAGTTAATCAAGCATATTGCATACCCTCAACGACATAAACGTAACGTGTATTTACACTATACACTGCTTATATCTTTGTTGTCTATTCTTTGGTGAGCTGATTTGAGCTCTTTCGCTATGCCAATTTAACTTTGTATTCGGAGGCGGCGCGTGCCGGGATCGCTAACACGGCGAGTATATTACATTTACTGTTGTTGACACGCGTGTTAAACTGACAATTGTCTTCTCACTTTTCAATACTCCACAATTCGAGACATGTGAATGGGACATTAGAATATAGCAATCTCTTAGGACCGTCGATTGATTCATTTTAGTGAAATTTGTATTACATCCATTTGAATGCGGCACTCTTAGTGTCTTATTGTGGTTTTGAATCTATGTTTGTGTTTTTTTATACCTACAAAGTTTCTGTTATGTGTATCCTATCTTTTAACTTGCTTAATACATAGATTTATACACGCAGAAATCCATATACTTGTATATTGATAGCCACCTCTTTGTCTATGTTGTCAACATAAACGATCAAAACATGGGTCGATATGTATTTGTTTTTAATTGTATTTATCTAATTGAAAAATCTATTTTTAAAGATAGCATATTAAAACGTAACATAATTTCATACCTATAATCTCCGATGAGGTAGACAGCAGACTGTAGTAAATTCCCACGTTTCACCAGTTATGTTTGGAACAGTACATTTGTGATAATAATAATAAGGTGATTCATATATTTCAATATTTCTAACCAATGAACAACATCAACAACGATTAATCTAACTCCATCATCGTTTCGTATGTCCGTTCACAAATTGTATTGGATGACATGACTGTCTAGTCAAAATTGATTTCTCAAGTACCCTGACATGCTTTCACCATGCCACCGGGACAGTCCAATCAACCAATTACAAAACACAAGAGGATTTAGCCCATTAGCTCATTGAAGGAAATTAACAATTGCTTGAACTCTAAATAACTCGTCAAGCTAATTCCGTCACGTCAGTTATCATTTGTCTTGGAGTCGGGTAACTCGATTGTTGTGAAATGTTGACGTGGTCATTGGACTAATTATTTATTGGTGGAGCAATCAATAATGGTGATGGTCTGAAATGAACCATAAGACGATGTGGTACTCATCTGAAAATTATTTACAAATCAAAATATACATACATAAATTTCTTCACGCCGGATCCCTTACGGGGTAGGCAAAGAGCATCGACTGTCAAATATCTCTATCCTTACAGATCTCTCACGCTTTTTCTACAGTCATCACTTTCTTCATACATTTACGTCGTTTTCGGAGACTTGTGACTCCCCCATCAGCCAGTATCTGGCCTATGTGACAAATAAATAGAGACTTATATTCTTCATTGTAATTATTTCATCAGGCTAGGTTCCTTACGGGCCTTACGTAAAATATATGTATAATGATTGCTTGTGGATCTGACATTTTGACGTGCTCAGAAAAATGGAAACGAGGAAACTTGCGGCACGTCGTCACTTGCAACTTCCTTGTACATATCTGTATTACTTAACCATGCACTGTTATTGAGATATTGTACTTAATCAAGATGCCTTTTAACCGATATCGTGAATTATATTAATTTGTTTAATCTTTATTGTTATCCAATTTAACCTAGTCTAAGTAACAAACGGCGGAGTTCTTGCTTTATGACATTCTTTAACAATCAACCCAGGTTAATGGTGAAATTAAGTAGGAGGCACAGCACAGTCGGCGTAATTTAAGATTTCTTAATAATGTTACGTATATTCCTCATAAGTTTTAAATACACTACTAAAAACTAATATCTTTATTTAAAACTTTAAAAAAATTTCAAAATAATCTAGTTAAAATTCGAATAAAATGTATGATTAAAGTTTAAACGGTAACGATAACGATAATTTTATAATAAAAACACAAGCGGATAAACTTCTTCGTACGTTGCCATTTGTACATTTATTAATTGTTTTGTCTGCCTCGTTGGTCGTGTTGCTTGTAAGCGCGACTACCGATCGAGAGGTCCTAAGTTCAAATCCCAAGACGAGTATTATTGAATTTTCCCAGTTTAGATTTTCTAGTAATGACGCGAAGTCTGGATGTATGCCCTGTGTATAATAGGTTCACCAGGTAATCCATAGTGAGACGTAAAAGTAACTGTTGAAACTTGACTCCTTTGCTTATTTATCTCTTCGGGGATTACAGACGTGATGTTACGTATCAATGATTTCAATAACATCAGCTGTTTCGAAAGCGTTCTGCGATTACCTATAAACATTAAGTAACACGTATTAGAAAGGTTAAATTTTTAATCCAGCTGCAAGCGTAGTAGTATTAAGTCAACCTGTTGATTTGTTATCAAGTGATTATGTTAATTGCATTACTTTCGTTTAAACTCGACAGTGCATGACATTTTACGAATTATTTCTCCACTTGAAATTTATTATGGACTTATTCGAAAGGTAATCTCTTATGTTGCACAAGAACTATACGGGTTTATGAATATTTCCATATTGATGCATTAGATACTTTGTATTACTAAATCAAATGTTTCAGCAGTACCTATCCCTAATAGCTTCAAAAACGATACACAGTAATGTCGAATGTTACAACTAAAATGTATACGACTTAAATTTAGAGATTGCAGAAAATTTATCGAGGCAATAAAGACGCTATAACTTGGACCTTAATTTTATTTATTTATAAAAAAATATTAGTATGTACTTCTTATACTCTCCAGCAAAGCATGTACTCCAATAGAAATTTTAGAATTTTTCCATGGTAAAAAGTAACCTACACTATACAATATTTGGCAATCCGTCCTCTAAGTCTGCCTCTAAGGGACCTATCGTGATGTTATATAAAAATCCTACGTATACCTTGACATTGATAACAGGTTATAAGCACACCAAATATCTCCAGTTCTTTTTCATTTCTATTAAATGTTAATGAAAATTAAACCAAGTAGGTACAAACTTTGTCTTATTTTATTAATGTGGGTACCTACTGTTTTATATCGTTATAAACAACAAAGAGACAATCCAGTAAATTGTGCCCAAGTCTGTCGTCGTTCACACTTGAACAATAATTTAGTTCACAATTCTACAAATGACGGTTAATGTGTTAAATTGCAGGATTGCTCCAAGGCCATGTACGACAACGATAAGAAGTGGTTGATGGATGCGCGGACGCTCTTACTCACATCCTCTCAGATAGTCTTGACTGAGAAATATTGCGTGTAATGATAAGATTTCCATAGTATGTGTTATCTGTGGAGAACATGTCTCTCTAGGGCGTCTGGCTTGACTGGCCCGTTGCTGTAATGTTTAGTGAACTTGACTGTTGAGTCAAGGGTCGTGGGTTCGAGTCTCACTTGATTGGAGAATATGTTCATTGTCGTCAACGTCGTCATGAGCCTTTGGAGGTCCTCTGCTGAACATAGGCCTCACCTAATCGGCGCCACTCCTCCCGGTCCCGAGCCTTCCAAAGCCAGCAGTACTCAGCTGTTTTCTTCTGGTCGCCATACTACCTGATAGGAGGGCGACCTACGCTCCTTTTACCGAGACACTTGAGAGGAAATGTTACGTAGAATTTGTTCTCATTCTTAACAAATAATTTCTGATCAACATCAAGTACACTATTACTCTATGCTATTAAAATATACCAGATGGCGTCCCCGGAGCCTTTTGCTGCATAACAAGATTTTGTAAAAGATAAAGCAGGTAGAATTATGTGAAGTTGTTAACCTTAAAAACCTATATTTAGATAGTACTTTAACACGTGCGTACACGTGTATTAAGGCGTCATAAAAATTAACTCTTAGCTAGAAATAGTGGAATTTCCAACTCATTAGTGCCCAGGCAGCTTCGGATTTATACATTTTAGTATTTATTTTATTTCGCATAACATTATAGTAAATTAACGACATAAAACCTATTTTATGATCACCGTAACGATTACCTTCTCCAGACATGTACGAACAAATTGAACGTAGCATATTTTAATTTTTCCACAAGTGAAAATTTACCTTATCGTCTAGTCTATATAATCTAAAATTAAATATTTCGTTTCCCAGCTCAATGGTTCATAGTTTCAATGTTGATCGAGACTACATCCTGTTTGTATTCTAAGTAATTTGACAATTCCTGAAATGGTATGCGTCCAATAGTATCTAGTATACAATGAAGTATGCTATATATACCTAAACACTTAATGCATTTTCACAGTACATATTTAGCAGTAAGGAGAATTGAAGTATTAATAGAGTTAAAATTAAATCTTCTAAAACTTTATGGGTGTAAGTGCTGTTCGTAACAAGTAGAGTGAATTGTAAGAAAATACGATAACTTAAAAAATTGCTAGTAACATTAAACGCAAAAACATAGGATAGATTGGGTATTTTAAACTTGCTTAAATATTTCTCGACATCAATAGGAGAACATTTATGTATGTTAAAATTAATAAGTCCGCCTTGCCGACCTTGTTGGTCAAGTGGTTTCAAAGTGATTGAGAGGTACTGGGTTCGTTTCCCCGGTCGGGTGTTATTAATTTTTTCTAATTCAGAAATTCTAGTAGTGGCTCGCAGTTTTATTTGCGCCCGGTGTATAACAGTAGGCTCACCTCCTATTCAATGGTGGGACGATAAAGTAAGAAACGTGGGAATTTACTTACTTCTCTGTCTGTCTTCGAGGATTACAGCCGTGAATACGAAAATCGGAACTGGCTCGATTGAAATAAAATGAGTCGTTAAATCAACCAATGAAATCAGGATAGAACTTAAAAACAAAATGACTAAAGGACGGACGGAGCCCCAGACTTATTACCGAGAGTGGTACATTCCAACAAATTCCCACTTTCGACTATCTCTCACGAACATCCAACGTTTCCGACCAGTTTTTTCTTTGCTCTAAAACTATTTGCATATTTCATAGCTGAGTTGAGTTGGCGTTCCTCGCAACAATGTTATTGTTCCTCCTTGTTTGAAATTGTAATTTCTTTTGGCTTCGCTATAATTTCAATTGAAGCATTGTTACGAGTCGTATTGAGATTTGCGGTACACAAATATTCATTTCATTTGCGTAACGTATATTGAATAGTATCTCTAATACTTTTACTGTCTCTGCGTTTGCCTCATTTATCTACTCCATTGATATTATGCATTTCTTTTATTATGAACACGTTTTTAGTTAAATTTTAATTATTCTGTGCAAATACATATTAATGTAAAGAATCATCTAAACGAGAAGATCAAGGCTCCTCTATTTTAACCAAAGAGGTTAAATACAGAAAATCTCCGTTAGCGACGTGCGGTTATAAACAGTATGATAAACGATCATGAATCACTTACCTTATGTAACATTACGCCTGTAATCCCCTAAGAGGTAGACAGAGGAGTGTTGTAACATTCTCCCAAGTTTCACCAGTTACGTTTACGTCCCACTATGGAATAGATGCTGAGTCTATTGCCATACACCGCACACATATCCAGACTCCGACCCACTATTAGAAAATCTAAGTTAGTAAAAATCCAATAGTGCTCAATAACACTTAACTTGAAGACTGTCACTTAAGGACCCTGTTAAGCAGAAAAGTTCCAATCCACATATTATGTGAAATCGAGTACATACATATCTACTAATCAAGTTTTATATATGCACAAAAGATCCTGGCAGTTTGATCACATTCTCCTAACAAAACATTAATTTTATTATTTATGATTATCATCATTTTTATGAATTTTTCTGTCATTGTCAAACTCTGAACATGATTTACTCAAAAGTAAAAAAATGCTGTTTGATCTTTTCAACTTAACATGGTCCTTGAGTTACGAATCACATCACAATTGAAATATTTTATGTGGTAAATGCATTTATAGGAAACTAGGTAATAATAAAAAACGATTATTTCATTTCCACTGATGATTTTAGTGGGCATCTATCAAGCATTACTACATCTTACTAAGAGCGTTCTTAATTAACATTGAATAAATAAACCACTCGATATGCAATTTTCTAATGTCTATTTGTATGCCCTTGCATATATACGAGTACACTACTTGTCATTCGATAAAGGGCGGAGTGCCAGCGGTGCCGACTCCTACGGATTTCCATGTAAATGTTCGTCAAGATATATCAGCGGAGTGACGTGGAGACTCAAACCCTGGCTTATGACGCGATAACCCTCGCATGTTCAAGTTGATTGTAAGGTCATCTGTCCTTTTCTCTGTAACCTACGCACACTGCTGACATCGATTGATGGGTTTACGACCAAGTTCTGTAATATATGAAAGCACTGAAATTGGAATTTACGGTCCAACTTATGTCAATAAATTTATTGACTTAGTTAAAATTTTATGATTTCTTTTTAAATATTTTTAAAGTAAAAAGTTTTTTATGAAGAAATCTGTTCTGAGACTGCATTTAAAGCGGACGAGTCGTTGAAACATTTACTAACAAAATAGTCTTAGATTCGTTTGATTTTAACCAAAATAGGGAAATGTAATTTCAATGCCTAAATAAAAATTTCCCTCAGAAAAATGATCAAGATCAGTCTTGATGGAACAAACATCCAACCCTGTTCCATCTCTTTGTATTGCAATATTTCTTTGAAATGTCAGCAATCAGAAAATCAAACAGAGCGCGTGTAACTGTTACAAGCAACCGATATGATTGTAAGGTCACATGTATTATGCATAAAACTCGACCTAACTCGAATCCAAATCAATCCGGCGATACTCGAATAATGCGGGCGAGCGAAACAAAAAGTGCTTACGTAATGAGGGCGGGATGAACCGTGTTTGCCATTCCTTTGAAGCTCTACGCTTCGTGTTATTGGCAATATTAGAATCCAAATAACGGAAAGATATACAACTTATGTACAAATAAACTCAATATCATAAGATAAAAGATATTCCGTGTTATTGAAGATGAGTGTTTTTCTACTTACATGATAAAACGATTTAATGGACGAGAAACATCAAAGTGATATTGCGAATGTCTATCTGTCCGTCACAAGCAATAGATACCTAAGAAAACGTATAAAAACGACTTTCGAGGATCACACGAGATGTATACAGTCAAATTGAATGTTGGGATGAATCAGCAGCCTTATTTACAAGATATAATTTCCGAATGTCTCCCCTTCAATCACAAGATATCTTATTTTGGCAACGCTCGGCAAATTGCTCCTAATCTTTATTAGGTCTCCCTTCAATCCGGATATAAGACCCTCATGTTATTATCTACTACCAATCTGTAGGGCGAACCGATGCAGCGATTAGCGAATGCGCTTGCCCGAGCGTACACAAGCGTCAGATAAGGGTTCGATAACACCTAATGCAGATGCCTGCCATCCCATGCTCTGCTACCAACAATCGCGACTCAATTTACAACCGAATAAATTTGCAATACGTACATTGCTTCTCAAGCACAGATAGCGACGGAATGTAATTTAGTAAAAACGGTAATAGACTTCCGCTGTCGGAGAAATGCTGCGGGCGAATGGTAAGATCGCGTGCGGTTTGTCCGTGGATATGCAAATTTCGGTATTGCGAATAATTGTCTGCCTACTTTTACTGGTTTAATATCAGCAAGCAATAAAGAGTGCACTGCGCCCTGCGCCCCGCCATGGAAATTCCTTCTCTTATGCATTACATTCCCTAAAGACATCCTCAAAGCACGGTTCCTTAGCCACTTTTATTTATTCGTCATTCGAGACTTGTACTCGTGTTTTCACAGCAAATACTTCGAAGTCGCTAAAGTTAAACGTTAAATAGTTTCTTGTTTTTAGTGTCGCGAGCTGTTTGTTAAACATAAAAGTCTTGTCGCTAATTTTCGTTATTTGTACGCGAAAGTACTCCGACGTGTTAAGATTTCCAAATATCTTAAAGTTTGCGCAAACTGTTTGGTGTTCACGTAGTAATGTTGTTTAAAATATTCCGATTTCAATGTTAGCTTTTTTATGTGAAGAAAGTTGTAAACGAGAGAACTGCAGAAACAAGATTATTAGATTTGTTCGACCTTAACGGAATATCTACTTAGTATTAGTTGTTATAAAAATCGTTGGTTAGTTAGTTAGTATTGGGTAATAAGACAGTTGCGAGAGGCTGTGCTCTGTGATTCCCAACCCGTTTGCCCAGAGTGGGGATTATGGGCATAACTCTTCAGAGGAGGGCTGTGTCCAACAGTGGACTGCAATAGGGTGATGATGATGATGATGAATAAGAGAGCCAGCGTGTGTAAGTCCAGAAGATATGAATGCACTTACTGTAGGTTCTTCCAAGTTGAGAAATGTGCTTGTACTGATCTCACCACTAACATGGTCGCATTTAGTACAGGTACATGTGCAACCGGCGAATTCATTATATGCACCTAAATACAGAATGACGTAATATCAAATGTTTCAAATTGTCAATATTTAATTGTCACATTAGATATTTCTGATATATGTAATATTATTATTGTATATGGTATGCTAGTCGACAGAAAAGATTATCATACATCAGAGAACCATAATCCATACAGTTCAAAGTCTGATCAAGTGTACTCTTGCGCTTAAGAAAGGCAATCTGATATGAAAATATTTATCTTTAATATGATATACAGAAAAAGTTTACAGAATACCTCTCGTTACAATGAAATTTGAAATTTCATATGAAGCTGGAGTCTGTCGAAAATTCTGAACAATGATGAGCAGTAAAATTTTGAGCGGAGAAACAAAATGAAACGGTAAACCGGAACGAAATATGGTTCAAGAACCGAATGGAACGGCTGGAATATGAATGAATATATTTTAAGGTTTTAAGGTGAGTGGAACGGTAGTGTTCTCTTGTTCCACTACGGGTGGCTGGAGTATATATTGCTGATGTCTAGTATCGAAATACAATTTATTTCCCTGACATACAATTTATTTCCCTTTATTTGATGTTTTAATAACAATAACTCGTGACTGCGTCGTTGGTCGTGTCGGTTGAAAGCGCGACTGCCTATCGAGAGATTTTTCTTAAA
>DWDU01004284.1:0-10876 GCA_018245575.1 Jemadia suekentonmiller | reverse complement strand
ATCACGCCTGTTATCCCCGAAGAGGTAGGCAGATGAGTGTAGTACATTCCCACGTATGTAGTTTATCAGCCGTATGGTTACCGTAACACTAGCTCTGTTGTTGCTTGCTCTGGGATGGCCGTTTATGAAGACATTCCAAGATATTATTATTACTGTCTTTATCAGCAAGTAACATGATTGTTTTAAGCATTAACGATAAATTATCATATTGTCAGTGGCAAAAAACCAATTGGCCATTAAAAGTTAATCACACAGGTACCTATCAATGTTTTGTAAACGGTTATGTTACAGTGGCATGTGAAACTTTGGAGCCCATAAAGAAAATAATTAAAGCTGGCAACAAATTAAAACACAGAAACCCATCGAAAACAATACCGGAGACGGATTCCGTTGAATCATCGAAGAGCACACCAATAGCGGAGGACAATAAGAAGTCGGCATTGAAAGGGAAAACGGACACTAAGACGTTGGAACAGCCAGTGATAAAATTTAAGTCGTCCATAACAGTGCTACCTTCTGTGGTCACGGACACTTCATCGTATTCCAAGTCGTCGGGCGAACATCTCTCGGAGGTCTCCGAATCGAGTGTCGCCACCTCGAAGAAGACCGCCGAGAACGTAGACATTGGTCGTAACTCTAAAGACACAGCTGTCACGAGAGTGGAGATAGTCAACGACACTTCACAGGATTCGGGTGATCAAAGTAATGTGTTTTTAATTTAATGTTCGTTAATATTAGTACTGGACAAAAAAGTCTGAAATGAGGTCTATATACAGCTGTAGACTTAAACATGACGATGACGACGGTGAATACTAAAACGCGAACGAGGTATTGACAAAGTACATGTCCCTATAAAAAAATATCCATAGTAACCCTGGCATGGAACCCAGGACCTCTGGATCAACCAGCGCACTTGCTACCACTCACACCCGACGCTTTTACAACAGTCTATTTTGAATAGTAACTCCGTAATTTTTGAAGAATTGTAGTGTCGTGTAGCGTCGGCACAGCGCCGACTAGTAAGATTGGAAGTTAAAAGTTTGAATGTCATTGGCACAGTTCAATGTCATATTGCCTAGCACTTGTAAATCAGCATACAACCACCACGACTCGTTCTTCGTCAATAAAATATTTATCATTAATATGTTATTCTCTATCCATTCACACTCGCGCAGGGCGTCGCTGTCAACCTGCATGCGCTTGTACCAGATGCAGTTCTTCGGGTCCGTGCTGCGCTGACCCCGGCTCGTCCATGGATCAGTGTAAGGAGAAACCGAAGAAGCACGTTCGATTACAGGATTTCAATGACATAAAACTAAGAAGGTTGGTATTTGAAAAATGTAGGCAGAATCAGAGAGGTAGAAGTTGTATATAAGTGAGGGTAATCAGCAATTCTCAACAGGCCAAAGTATTTGAACAATTGGAAATTATACCTTGTGGTCATCATTGGGATTCTGCTATTAATATTACTCTTATTCACAAGTTTTTTAATGCCACAGAAGAAATCTGACGAAATGATTAAACGAAAGAGAAGCGATGATGCTGGGTGAGATCTTTTTTAAGATTTTATTATTAGTCAATTAGTTTCGGTTCATCCAAATTCGAGGCTGGTAAGTAGAGATTTACTTCTGAGTACAGTTGCCATTATAATGCTATTGTAAATTATGTATTAGCAAGGTACTGACGCATCGAAGGCGAGAGCCATAGACATTGGTAGGCGGAGTCAGGTGGCGGGGTGAAAGCGCATTCATTGCAAGTGCCGAGTTGAATTCCGCGAGTTATAATGTCAAAATGATTTGACTTATTAAACTATCACTACATACATATACATATGTGTTTTCTCCTGTCTTGTACGAGGTTATTGCACAAAATGGCTTACATTGAGCCGAGAACATAAATGTATGAGAGTTGAATTAAAATCGTTATTATATATATTCTAGGATGCCATAACTGACAGCTAAAGGTCGTATACAGATGTTTAATGACATAATAAAGTTTCATTTGTAGCATCTATCACTCTATCCATTTTAAGGAAGAGAATAAAATCTGAAGAAAATCGTTCAGTCTTTTGCATCTGTTAATCACTTCTATACAAAACTCATATTTCTCGAAGATGCGGTAACTTGTTACATTACGGGAAAGTATACTTGCTAATCAATAAGCAACACCTATTGTTAATAAAAGAGTTATAAAAGAGAGCGCCTCTAGAAGGATTCCTTATCTGTTTTCGAAATGGAAAAGAAACTTGTATGTGACGTTTCGTTTGTATCGCGGCGGAGCTTGGTCATGTTGGTTGCAAGCGCGACTGCCGATTGGGAGGTCCTGCGGTAAAATCCCGGGTCGGTCACTACTAGATTTTGTAATTTAGGTCTAGTTGTGGCTCGGGGTCTGGAAATATGTCCGGTGTATGACAATAGAATTACCACCTATTTGATAGTGGGACGTAAATCAAACTGGCGAAACGTGGGAGTGTAATACATTCCTCTACCTACCTTTTCGGGAATTACAGGCGTGATGTTATGTGCGTTTTTATAATATATATTCAGAGATTTACAAGTACAGATTGAACGTTCTTTAATCGTTAATAATGTTTGTTTTCAGGTCATTCTATCCAGAATGGGGATGGCATTGTTATAACAGCTTGTGTCAAAAAGTCTTTCGACCGGTTTCGAACCTTAGCATTCATAGCTCACTTAGTCGATGCACATTACTATGTATGGGCCCTCAACTCTGGCCATATCCTATCGGCTATACAATCTTTAGTAAAACTCTAGTTGCGATAGCTACGAAAAAATTGCAGTATAAATTTCAAGCAATACCATCAGATTCTGTCCATCAGTATCTCGCAGAAGCGTTCAACCTCTTCCTCAGAGATCTAGTTACACTGGAGAACATGCATTCTAAATGCAAAAATGTAACAGATTTAATAGTAAAAAAAATGTATATTCAAATGGAAGTTGATAGTGACGCAGATCCTAGAATGAGAACAAACACAGATGAGTCATATACCTTATGTATTGAATCGAAAACCCCCCAGTTGGCTATAAAAATTTCATCTCCGTCCTTTTGTGGCTTGAGACATGGATTGGAAACCTTAAGCCAGCTTATTGTTCTGGATCAAGCGTCAGGATATCTTATAACTGTGTCCAGTGCAATAATAAAAGACGGTCCAAGTTATAAATACAGGGGACTAATGATTGACACTGCCAGAAATTTTATACCGATTCCGGATCTGATGAGGACCGTTGACGGCATGGCTGCTTGTAAATTGAACACTTTGCATTGGAGGATATCTGATGTGACGAGCTTCCCTTTACATATTTCTGGTTTACCTAAGCTGTCTGAGTACGGGCCCTTCGATAGATCGATGGTCTATTCGAAAGAGGATGTTAAGGCGCTCGTTGATAGGTCGGGAGTTCGTGGAATCAGAGTGCTGATCGAGGTGGCGTTACCAGGTCCCGTTGGTAGACCCTGGTCGTGGTTCCCGGCGGCCACTTGTCCAAGAAAAAGTGATAACTTAACTTGTGATAATATGGTTTGTTTGAGGCTCAAAATGCAAAATGCTGTGTTCGATGCGTTGCAGACAATATACTCGGAAATTTTGGACCTTACGAATGTTGATGACATTTTCCATTTGAGCGATGGCGTGTTCTCTTTGTCCAACTGTTATTCCTTAATCGAGGATAGAGAGGGATTTTTGGATAAAGCTTTGGATAGATTGAAACTGGCCAATGGGGGCTTTTTACCGAAATTACCAATTATTTGGTACACGCCGCATTTGAACAGGGATATGGAGGCTAGAACGTGGGATAGATTTGGAGTGCAATTAAATGAATGGAATCCAAATCTTTCCTACCCGTTCTTATACAAGTTTAAAGTCATTCATTCATTCAAATGGGATTTGTCCTGTGAGATGAAGAAGCAGCGATGTACGAAATACAGGTAAGTTATTTTCCTTTTTATTTTTCTGTATCGTAACTAATGTGAAGTCAGTGTAGGAGGGTATTAGCACTTTATCTGTATGATTTCATATTGCAGATCTTGGCAAGAGATGTACTCGTGGAGGACCTGGCGTAACTTGGAGGTGTTCACCACCGAGGGTGGAGAGGCAGTGCTTTGGACCGATCTGGTTGATTTTGGTGATTTTTTCTCTCTTGAATATCGAGAAGCATATTATGTGTATGCCTGCTTTTATTCAATTCCTTATATCAATAATGCTGACATTTTCAAAGGTTAAAGTGGATTATCAACTTAGTCTTCAGGAGAAGAAACGCGTTCTATAAAGCTTCGGGACTGTCTCAGGGGTTACTGAATTACAGCGACCATTAACCTGTTTCCTTCTTTAAAAAGGCTTTCACCACAGTTTAACAGATCACACATGTGCGCGGCAGGTCTGTAAGGATAGAGTTATTTGACACTCTGTGCTCTCTACCTACCCCACAAGGGACCTGGCATGAAGATATGTATGTATACATGTGTTACACACGCACTGTATTTTATTTAGAGATTTGCCGAGTCCCACCTATGCCGAAAACCGAATGATTTTAACTACGAGTACGTCAAGGGTTTAACCAAGTTAGTCGGAATAAGAGAAACTTTAACAAAATATTATCAAATCTGTGAAATCTCTGGAATCTGTGTGTAAATTTGTCCATGGTAAACAGTTTCTAGAAATCGTCTACAGCGCAATAGTCCTATAAGTCTAATTACCCTTATCTTAGACCAATATGTCAATATATCGCTGAATCTCTGACCAGATTCCATTCAAGTGGCTTACAGTGTATAAAAGTATATTATGCCCAATAAGACTACTCAGTAAGTACTCAGTAAGTAAGTTATGGGCGAGTCTGTAGCACTGCGAACACCGACCGATTCATTTCTAAAGTTTAAAAATGTATATGAATAAAAGAATAAATATTCAAAAAATACGTAGAAAAAATAAAACGTTTTATAATAGATGCAGCATGGCTATTCGGCTCCTGAAGGAAACTATTCCGCTGATTAATTATATTAGGAGCAGTTCAAAAACCGAGTACTGAATTTTGAACGACTACTCAACCCATCTGTAATTTTAATATTTAGTCATTTTTGTTTATCAGGAAACTTGGACGACCAATTGTGGCCTCGGGCGGCGGCCGTAGCTGAGCGCCTGTGGTCAGACCTGGTGGTCAATTCGAGCGTGAACCCAGCCGTTTACACCAGACTTGATGCGCATAGGTACCTTATAATGTCATGTTACATTTGAATTGAGCTAAATTACTTCATCATCATGATCAGCCTTTTTCAGTACACTGTTGGACAAAGGCTTCCCGAAGAGGGATTTGCCCACAATCCCCATGCTGAGCATACGACTTGGGTTTCTCAGAGCACAGCTTCTAACAAAAATAAAATAATTATTACGTCTTAATTATATATTATGATTGACAGAGAAGGTTCGTCCTAAGATGTATTACGCATGTCTGTAAAAATCTATTCACCCTTGATTTGAAGAGTATTAACGATAATGAATTGTAATTAAATATGTTTCCCTTCTGTTATATGTATATTAAGTTCGAATTCAAAACATTTGTCCTTATGTAACTGTATTTAAAAATTTTATGAATCCATATTAACGTAACAGCACGCCTGTAATCCCCGAAGAGGTAGGCAGAGGAATGCCGAACATATTAACAGCTGATGAATGCGGAAGAACATAATTTCGATCTGCCACATTTTCATGGTCACTGTCACTCAATGTATGGAGATAGTATGTAGATAGCTTTAGTATGGAGATAGCTTTAACCTGTAAGAAGACAAATTATTTTGGAGCCTTATTTCAGGGTGAAATAAAGAATGTAAGGTAGCATTTTAAATGTGGGGATTATTTAAGAATAATTCGATTATGAAACGATGCTCAAATATTTTTTTTATTTGTATATTTTATATTTTCCAAGAAATGTGACTTCGCTTATCACGTGTTCTTATAACTCCTCCAATAGCGTTCTTATTTTTCTCATTTATTATCGTAATTGCACTGATGTGATATGTGATGACATTGTATCATTATTCATCATCAGTCATTGTATAAAAGTGCATAACATTAAGTATTGTAATATTATTGCAGTTTTGCACTTTATTGAACAGATGGCGCATGCTTCTTCGCGGTGTGCAAGTACAGCCGATCTGGCCGGCTTGGTGCAGTTTCAATCCTGGGACATGTCTTGATAGAGTTTTTTGATAAACTATTTTTTTTTATAATAATCAATAGTTTTCTTAACAATGATATCCTATTAACCGTTCGGAGCGTCTTATAAAAACACCAAATATGTAATTGAACCTCACGTGTATGCTCGTAAGAGAAACTGTCTAGAATTAATAGTGATATATAACAAAAAGCTACATTTTCTCCCCCACACCTCTCCGCGTTTACTTAATGCGTGTTGTATCACTTGTGGTAAAGCAGTAATTAATGTGGTTTATTTGATCAGTTAAAAAAAACTTAACTTATTGCCATATCATGTTTCATCATCGGACTTAGACAATTAAGGGTTTCGATGTTCCTAAGGATAAGTATGGTTAAGTAAAACTAAAATTCATCATTAAAAATATATATTTACTAATGACATAAATGATATATAAATAAATATATTATCATATCCACAACCAAAGCTTATAAAAGAAAGTCGTATATGAAATTCCCATGAAAAGCAAACGACGAAATTAAAACACATTAAACTTGTCACCCCGCGCTTTTTACCATATGACCTTAAAATTTTATGGAATCACATATATATTTAATGTCTATGTGTCTGCGGTCATCTCGAGAGCCAGAATATAAAACTACGCTGATTGGCTGCGATGTGCCTGTCTATTAGTAAAGTTTCGAATTTTTCACGCTACAGGCATGCGCACTCTCCGACAGTACTATATAACTCTGATTACCCTTCAGAGAAATACAGGCGTGATGTGATATACATACAAGCGCAAGATATTTTTGCAACAAAAATATTCATCCTCCCGAGATATCGATGCACCCGCCAAATGTTGTGCATTTCATTTGAAGGTATTCCAAAATGTTGACTCAGAAAACTTCATTGATGAGCTCCTTAGTGTTGGAAACTGTTCCAATGACGCAAAGCATTGTGCCGAAGATGATGATCGCTGCGAACCTCCACAGGCGCCACTTCATGACCCCGAGTCCAGGGTCATCCCAATCCAAGAGGAGTTCTATAAACGCTGGATACATGAAGCCCATGTTCGATATGCAGAAGGTGCCTAGCTAAGAACAGAAATTTGTCATCAGTGTTATGCGATAAGAATCAAATTTGTTGCGGATTGTCACATAATTTTTCACCTATCCGTGGATTTTTGACATATGCAAAGATTGACACTGAACTGTCCAAAAATTTGCCACCGAATTGTCCAAAGATTAGTAACCGATTTTTCCAAAATATTTTGGACTGTAGGCTGTCTTTGGACTCAAGACGCAACACTCTCATCTAATCCCCTTCGTACACAAGGCAGCGCAAGTCTTCGATACTCCACGACTCAAGTCTCCGAGCCACTACAGTCATAAAAATCCATTAAGGTTCGTACACAAGTCGCGTCGTCGACATTCGTCGTACATACCTTTTCAGTTTACTATTTTTTTGTCCTTTATTTTTTATTAAACATTTTTATATTGTAATATCGTTATTGTCATCGTCATCTCAAAACGATAGGGTTAAGCCCATAGCATAGCTGCCACGCTGGTCAAGTGTGGATAGGCAGACTTCAAACGCCTGATAGCACATTTTATTTGATAATTCAAAGGCGTGAAAGTTTCCCCACGATGTTTTCCTTCATCGTTATAAGCTATATTTAATCTTAAAATATAATTTTTTTATAAAGACATGCGGCCAAGATTTCCACCCAGGACTCCCGGAAGCAGAGGCTGAATTTTAAGTCATTACTTCATTATAATTGGATATTAGTAGTAGACGTACAAGAGTCGATCAGAAGATAGCATTCTATAATTGTACATAAAAGCGACTACACTAACGGCCCTCAGCACATGTCCAGGCCCGCGGGAACACCACGACCAACCACGTTGTGTAAGATAATAAATAATAATTGTGCAGGAAATCGTTTTTAAGTTTAATTTCATTCGGTTAACCGCATCAGCGAATGTTAATATCATTTCACGGAAAAAATATACTAAACTAAGCTCAGACTAAACGAACATTATCAGCAAGCAGATGTCGAGATTTATTTTGACGATATGTTGCTGCATGAATACAAGTACTGGCTAACGCATCTACTGACAATTCGTTACCAGCACGTGAAAGGTAGAGTATACAGCAGTTATTATCGGGCATGCCACGTCACTGCAAACGGGTATGTGAAAAAGATGAAATCCATTAAACACCACTCACCAATCCGATAAACTTGGATACGTTGGGGAATGTAATAGCAATGAGGGTGATGCAGACGATGAACACAGCTCTGTAAACGCGCTCCCAGAGCCAGTGCTTGGCGGGGTCGTAGCGTCCCTTGATGTAGTACCACACGAGGTTGAACGGAATCCAGAAGTTCAAAGCAAAAGTCACGTAGATCACAAAAGCCATGGACACTTTCAGGATTATAGGAAAACTGGAGGAATAAAAGTTAATTTAGGCACAGGCAGGTATCGGTAACAAAACATGCGATATCGGTAACAAAACAATATTGATCATAAAATGTATAAACCATGCAAGTTGAGTTTGATGTTTGACATTCGGCGCTCTGTTTACCCCGTAAGGTACCTGGAGCGAAGATAAAGATATATAGTTAGAAGTTAAGTTTGGTGCCATTGTTACTTGATTATTAACAGCGTGCAGGGAAATTAATTAAAATTATTAGCATTATTACATTTAAAGGAGATTTCCTACATCTTAACTTCTTAGATAAAGTGATGCAGGTGTATGCACCTGTGTCTGTTCGGTTCTTACCTAAGAATACCAGCAGATAATAAACAGACTGCCTACTACCTATAAAATTGAACAAAACGGAATAACACTAATATATTATATTAATATAAACTGCACAGTCCATAAACAGCAAATGGGATGTTCGGTATTTAGTGGCAATTTCCATCAACTTTTCCATCCTTCAGAAAGCACACTATAGTTTGTTCTTGACATACCTGCTAAGTGACCCAGTGTTATCATTAAGCTCCGCCAGAAATTTCTAAAATGATGTATCAGATGGATTTATATGAACAAACCACAGACGTGACAGTCAATGTAGACAGTTCAGAGGGTGGCAGTGGTAGATAGGTAAAATCAATTTAAATTTTGTGCTATCACTCCAAAACTCCAACGACAAAAGTAACAGCAACAGTTTTCATCACCACAGTTTTCATTATGAATATATTTAAAGGTTACTCACGTTTCAAGAGGGAAGTTGACGGTCACGGGCGACTTGGACTTTTCGCCAAATCCCCAGTATCCGAAGAATCCGATGATCATCACTATGAATACGACCACTGACATGCCTAAGCAATATAAAAAGGTATAATAATGGTATAATAAGTATAATAAAGGTATTTGAAGATAGGTAAAATACGTTTAGAAATGGGATTTTTGGCAGCAGTATTAGCAGAGTAAGCGGCGCAAAAATCCGCGCTCTGCGGCCGCTTAAATGAGGTCTCTTTCCAGCAATGGACCGCAATGGGCTAATGATGATGATGTATTAGATTTTTTAAATTACATTCTTTAAACTCGATTTTGTAGGACACACGAGTTTAGCGTCACATCTAATTTCACAACTAGGATTTTAATGCTCACCCTATAATTAAAACAAGACTACTTTTCTAAATAACTGGATTCTTTATTACCAGTCTATTTAATACTGGACATAGGCCTCCTCATAGGTTTTGCCCTTAATCCCCATGCCAGGCATGCGAGTTGGGAGGACGTAGGGCATTTAGTTGCGACTTAGATGCCTTAGTGCCTTACCCACTGTTAAAACTACACCAATCTTCTCAGGATTTTCCATCGCGTTCTCAATAGCCAGCGTTGCGCCTATCCCTTCCATGCTGAACACGCATACGCCCATGAACTCAAAAAGGCCTGGCAGATCTTTGAATGCCTTCATATCCTCCAACTTCTGATCTGACGTCATGATGGCATAGTAAACAGTCGCTCCGGCAACAGTCACTGTTGATGTACAAAGTAGTGTGTTAATGATGCAGCAGAAAATTATCAACAATAACGATGGGTGCTTCTGATAGTATCTTTCGTGATCACCGTCGGGTATTGCACGTACGCGGACTCGTGCATTTCTTGAATTGTCTCATTTAGAATTTAGGCCTTCGGAAGAATATCAGATGGAAGAACTATGCGTACATCGCAACAGTTCTCTGTCACAAGTGCTTTGGCCAGCTCTTCTTTTAGCATGTCTCCGATTTTGATCTCAGTACATTCCTACGACTATGCTTAACTTTTCGGTATCGTTATTATTTATCACGTTGAAAATTATCTACCCGTTCTATAAGAAATGGGCGTGACTTTATGTGTATATATTGCACACACCAATACATAAATCGGCGACAAGTGAGAACGGAGCCAAGTATTTCAGACTGGTTATCATGCAAATGAGGATGCAGGGTATGAGGAGAGCGGCAATGTACACTCTGACGGACGTGCCCTCGGCCGAACTGATGTCCTCCAAGTTCTCCAGCAGCTGCTTAATGGTCCGCGCGATCATCACCTGGTACACGCAGCACGAGCCAAACAAGTCCACTGCTATCGTGAAGTCCACCAGGTATCTGCAAACCACTCCGCATCTTTGGTGCCATGTAAAACTGCAGGTATATTTTTAATTTGGAGTTAATTAAAATGGGAAATATTTCAATACTAATACGACCAAATAAATC
>DWDU01004283.1:0-10877 GCA_018245575.1 Jemadia suekentonmiller | reverse complement strand
GGACTTGAGTAACTTTTGGAAAGAAAAAAACTTGAATAGGCGGTACGGAGTTCGCCGGGTCAGCTAGTACATATATAAAAAGAACCTTCATGGAATTCATTTCAGGATATTTAAAACCACAGTGTACCACGCTGACCATTACTAGGTTGGCAGACTTCACTTGTCTTCAATAACATTAAGAAAAACATAATGGTATGCACATTTCCTCATGGGAAGACAATTCTAGTCCATTAAGTAAAGACGTAAAAAACGTGACATACACACACACACACATATCTTCACGCCAGGTCCCTTACGGGGTAGGCAGAGAGCACCGAGTGCCTAATGTCTCTATCCTTACAGACCTGCCGCACCTCTTCCACATTCATCACTCTCTTCATACATGCACGCCGGTTTCGGAGACTGCTGACTCCCCCATCAGCCAGTATCTGGCCTATTTGATCGAGATAGGTGAGTCTTGGCCTCCCTCGACATTTGCGTCCGTCCACATTCGCATTGTATATCTGCGTGACATGATGTCCGTAATCCATGAAGAAGTAGGCAAAGGAGAGTAGTACACTCACAAATTGCTCCTGCAATCCTCCTAGTTGCGTTTGCAATAACGAGGCAGGTACAATCGAATCGTTGGCACCCTCAAGGCAGGCAGTCCCTCTAGTAAATTAGTTAGTTCCGATGAAATTCAAATGTGATATTCAAGTGGAGATTCAAGATTAGGGAATTATATGCGTGACTTGTGTAATCCCAGAACTGGGATTATCAACAGAATATGGCACTAATACATATGAAAACCAAACATGGAGACGAAGATTGTTTGTATGACAAACATTGGTTTTCGCATCTGTAACTAGTTGGTATACAACGTATGTCTTGGGTCAGTGCTTGTCAAACTTTATAACGGCGCACCATAGAATATAACAAAAGCACAGTAACATTCATTTAATTTTATGTGCGTTCAGAACTTTTAGGCAGGCATCGTATCTGTTTTACACTTAAGTATTTACATAAAGTAATTAGCGAGGAAGTTATAAAGTTTTATATTGAAGTTGACGTATAACTTTTTTGCTTGTTTGGTTTTTATTGAAATAAGTGTGTTATTCTCTAGATTATCCCAGGTTTGGAATTACACAAAACACTCAAATAAATCATTATTACGATTAGCCCGTTGATTATAACGTAACCTACTACAAATATTGAAACAGCTCCTGAGAAGCCTCAGATTGTATCTCAATTAAGATCTAATAAACATTACTCAGTATTATCTCATAAATTTATACATGAAAATTTGCTTTTAAAATATCGCATAATTAATTTCACACTTAGTACGTGGCACAGTTACTTTGAGAACCACTGCGCTAAGTATACTGTAATCCTACAAACATCTAGACTTGGAATATCTTGGGGGTGTATACGAGGATATTTGTTTAGAACTTCCAAAGGCGCTAATAACATTCTGCTGAACGGAGTCGAAAGTTGACAGCTCGTTTATTGAAAATAGTAAAGTCATTTGTGGACTTCGAAGTTTTCTATAATTCTACTTTCGCACAGGATATCATTGCGAGACTAAAATATGATATGAGTTACAATTTGTATGTTTCTATGCGTGTTCGTATACAGTGATCATGAAGATTAACAGAAATGTACAGCTGTGCTGGCGTTCTTCTGGCGAACAAATAGTCATCGAAATAGGAACATACAGAAGATTGAGATTACGAGATCATTGGCGCGGACAAAACCTATTTTATTTATATCAGCTTTATAACACTTTTATTAAAGTATAATAAAATTTCACTATCATTTATTATAATTATGCAATGATCCCCCGTTTTTAAAAATGATGTAGGATTTCAGATCGCAGACGCGATGAGACTTGAACCCCGTACTTATGAAGTATAGAGGTGCTTAAAATCAAACCCCCAGTATAAATAAAAAAAGTACCTTAGTTCCATATGAAAAGAAATAAATAAAAGAACGAATTATGAGATATATTTGGGCATCAGAAATCATTTTTCTCTTACAAAAATAAAGAGATTTAAGACATTGGCAATACGCTGTCTTTACTTACCTCTATGACATAAAGAAAATTACATTCCGAAAAGTAATAATATGTAGCTAGAAGTACAGAAATACATACGAGTATAAGTAGAGACAGCTACGACCCTGCGTACGTAGTAGAGAACATAGAGGCTTTCAACTAACATTTATATTTGAAGTCGCCTCCAGCTACACCTCTGCGCTTTCAAAGCCCCCAATAATATTACATTTAATACCGACAAATTGGACACAACCGGAATAAAGGGCAAACGGAATAAAAGGATACTGTGTGATTTACATGTAGAGCCAGCCAGTTGTTGTGTAGACCCCTAGCGTTTTGTAAAACAATTACGTAATATTTGACGGATAATAAATATTATGCTGCGTGATCGATTTTAGATGTAACTATTATTAATATATCCTAATAACTCATGTAAGGTCATGTAAATTATATCGGTATTTACTTTCCGTAAAGACGTCGACACATGCAGGCATTCAGCGGTGTCTAGGTTGATAGTGATATATCGTGATCAACGGGTTGCTTACAGGTACATATCTTATTTTGGAATAATTTATAAATATATTTTCCTGTTCCTCTGAAATGGTCCTCGAAGTCAAAGTTCTCGAGATTGTCCTCCAGCACAGCTTGTACTCTGTACCGTATGTCTGAACACTTTATCAATGGTAACGACAAAACGAAGAATCACCGGAAAAGGAAATCAGAAAATCACATCTCTGATAGCATCCGAATTTAAAGAATTAACATACAAAAGACTGAACACGGCTTCGCACTCGTCTTATCGCGGAAGAGGAAATAATACATATGATGCAGGAAATACACTCGTTCGCGATCATTCCCGGTGGAAACTTCCAAAAACTTTTGGCCTTTGAACGCCATAAAGAGACACTATTGCGACAAAACAACACGTTTAAATAAAACCATAGGCCATAGGCAGCTCATATATCAATGGTTAAAATATTATCTCTACGCTAATTAATAAATACCATATCGTTGATCGTCAGCAATGGAACACGACCTTTCCTCAACCAATCGAATACCGAGTACTTTCTGTCCTCAAGAGAGCGCTCTGTAGCATATATAATCTGCATTCACGAACTCGCTAATGCTGCGAATGAGTTTAGAATAGAAAAAAAAACCAATTTTGCGAAGCTACTAAACACATTGATTTGAAGTAAAGATCTCAGTAAAAAGGAAAGAATCTTATTCAAACGCCTTTTTATGTTGCGTTGAAAGAAAAGCATGTTGCTTTTATCATTGCTATATACTGCAGTTCGAACAATAGCACACAGACCTAAAACATTACTTGAAATTAGTCCCACTGACATCGCGACATACGTCACAGTTTAATTAAGATTCAACGTTATTAGACTGCCTCGTTGGCCGAGTGGTTGCGAACGCGACTGCTGATCGAGTGGTATTGGGCTTTAATCCCGGATCGGATAATATTGAATTTTTCTAACTAGAATTTCCAGTTAAAATTTCTTGTAATGGCTTAGAGTCCGTATTTGTGACCAGTGCACGGCAATACGTTAACCACATTATTCCATGGTAAGACGCAAACGTTCGGGGATCAAGGTGTGACGTCAGATTAAACGTCATTATATGTTACGTTATTGTTTAAGTTACAATATCTAAGTACTACACACAACGGTACAAACTCAGTTGGTGATTAAATGAAGCAGATAAGAGCCGTCATAGTAATTGTACAGTAATACCTCGGCACGCGAAAGCTGAATGAATAACTTACCCGCTTCTACAAATTGTTATTATTTAGTACTTGGACAATTTCGTTAATCTTTACAACTATCTACGATGAATACGTTAAAATCCATAACATTTTTATAAGTAAACCTTAATGACTATAAAATATGCGTCTGAAGTTTGAAGTGAAATCTACCAACACGCAATTGGCCACCGTGGCAGGCTCTGGTCTTAACCCTGCTGACTCTGAGCGGGGACCTGTCTCTCATAGTGAAACGACAAGAGGTTTGTTCATGATGATAGAAACAATGGCATCGGACCTCGGTAGCAAACAATGTCATGGAAATCATTGTACTATATTCATGAGGCTCTTATTATTCTGTGACGAGTCTTAGACCTTATCTTGTCCAATCCAGTCCAATCTTCCACCGAAGGTCAAACACCTAAAGTCGACAGGCAATAGCGTTTATATCTCCTCGGAGTCCTCATTAAGCGAACCCCATTTACATCGTGAGTTCCACATAGAGTTACACATTGGAACTTAACTAATATAAGCCAAATTAGGATCTGTTACATTGTAAGGCATGTTAGACTTAACGTCCAAATGAATAATTCCTGAACATTAGTTACTGTAGGGTTGTAGCAGAACTAATTAAGATATTCCACCCGTTTCATCCATTTCGATTCATTTATGTTGTGTAATAGAACATTATTATAAAACTTTACAAGTAGTAATTGAGTTTGATGAGCGATAATTTGGCAATTACAGTATTTGATGTTTAAAAAATGTGAGGATTTATTGTTTAAACAACTAGACAATCTAATATATTTAAACGACATTTTAGCGAATTTGTAATTTTTACATGTGAAAAGCGAATCTGTAAATATCGAAACTTTCACCTTAAATAACAAAATATAAAATGCGTGTTTTATATTATTCAGCATATTATCCCGCTCGACGAACCATAAGCTTATCACCTCTAAATCTGAACTGTAGTTACTTAGTTCTACTTAAAACTCTAGAAACAAGTAATTCCACAGTTGAATTGAACCAAATCTCTGACAGCCCTATCCCCAAGGATGAAAGCCAAATGAAGCCTAAGCAGTGTTAATAGTGAAACTTCGGACTCCAGTTTGAGCGAGCACCTCATTGAATTTCATCTGCCGAATTAGACAATGGGATAATGTGCTTTATACATACGACCTTACATTCATTATACGCTTCCATTCGAGAATTGAGCACACTAAATAATGATGAGGTCGTTATGACTGAGCTCAGTTGAAGTACATTCAAGTTATATATCGCATTAGCTTTTAAGCGTCCAACGTTTTTACGGGATAATAGGGGTAGTTAATGGACGTATAATCTGGTTTAAACTGGTTTTTTGCATTCTATAGATGCCTTTTTATTTTTCTTTAGTTATGTGAGCATACCGGGCTGCTTAAGGGTAGGATGAGAACTCAGAGTGCTAAATATTAATCCTGCCAGTGCTGCATACTTTTCTACTATATATTTGGGTCTAATACCGTTCGGTGGACGTAAACGCCGGTTTACCGCAGGCCAAATAAACATCGGAGATCTGACTTCGGCTAGTTCGCTTGAACTCTGGTATTTGCGGGTATCCGAACCCTTCACAAACAAACAAAGCCGCAGATACTGCCCCTTTGCTTCAGACATTAATTTGTTAATAACTGGACATAAGTACCGGCAAGTACTTGAATTACCACAATAATTATAATGGAGAATTTAGCTTTTGATTCTCTTCGAATAAGAAGTTTTCGCTAGTAAAACAAAATATTGTTCGGTGTGGGTGATCCCTAACCCGCGTGATCAGTGAGAGGATACTGGGCAAAACCTCCTTTGGGGAGGTCTGTGGCCAAAACGGGACTGCGATAGGGTGATTATGATGATCATTGTTCGATGGATCCACATGCCGAGGGAGAGCAAAAATAACAGTTCCTGACCCAATAGATCAAATATGTTCCGATGGGGGAGGCAGAAACTTCGAAAATCGTGAACGTGTATAAAATAAGGGATGATTGTAGTAGAGGAGAGACTTCAGCTCTGTAAATATAAATGAGTAGCATTCGGTCCTTTCTGTAACAGACCGCAAATTAATGAAGTGAAAGGTTATATACGCCTGAGGTGTGTAAGGTTCTACAAGGTTAAGGTTACTTATTATCTTTTCATCTTTATTGAACAAACCTGCACATCGTAGGTACAGTTCAAAATAATGTTTTCTAAAGTTATGTGAAGTTTGCAATCCGGCACCTGGCCAGCATGGTGGAACTATGGCCTTAACCCTCTCATTCTTAGACAAGAGCCATTTTTCCATATTGGAACAATGAAAGGGTAAAAAAATTATTGAGTACATTATTGTATAGGCAGTGCAATGATTAAAAGTAAAAAAAAATAGAAATATTTTTGTAAAGAAAATTACTCTCTAACTTCATAGGTCTTAAAAAACTTTTTAATGAAAATTTTATGTAAAAATAATCCTTCAGCCGCCTTGAGAACTTCGTCCGCACGAACCGGGTATTTCACTTGCGCTATGAAAAGTGAAATAGGCTGGAAAATGCTGTACGCAACGAAACATTATAGAAAAAAAACCGTTTTTTAGTTTAGAGCTCTAAATATCTTAATATTGAATTCCATTAATATCGGGACAGCATTTTCTTTGTGAGAAAGTACACAACAAACGAAAAAATTAACTTCGTATATAAAATGCCATAGGTAACACCAACATGATCATTTACTTATATATTTTTTACGTTACGTAACATCACGCCTGTAATCCCCGAATAGGTAGGCAGAGGAATGTAGAACATTACCACGTTTCACTAGTTACGTTTACGTCCCACTATGGAATAGGTGATGAGCCTATTGCCATGCATCGGGCACATACTTATAATTTTGATATGTCAATAAGTAACTAATAGTATATATTTAGCCATTATGCCAGATCCTTTAGTCGGGTAAGCTGAGAATACTGACTGCTTAACGCCCCCAACCTTACAGACTTGACAAGCTTCTGCTCCAGTGAACTGCCATTATATGTGAACAGATATGATGGTGTTTAGACGAACGAGCGCGTGAAAATATGAGCACAGATAATAAAGTCACCAGTGAGAACATAATGACCAGAGGGGGGGAGCCTCTCTTATTCATGAGGACGGCACCCGCGGGATCCTATTCATGCGCTTAATTTAGTTTTTGTTGGTGTAAAGAGTCTCCGTTTCCCCCATTTACACATTTCCATATTTTTCCTGTCGAATTTACGGGTAGCTAATTATAGAGTACGTTATGTGCGCATAATACTTTAGGTTTGAGATTTATATCGAATGAATAGAAATATTTTCTATCTTAAATGGTAAGTTGTTATATTTCAATACTTTTAATATATTGGAGGTATGTGGCAAATTAATACATTGTACTGAGTACCTCGTTGGTCGCGTTGGTTCTAAGCGTGACTGCCAATTTAGAGTTACTGTGTTCAAATCGCTGATCGAGCACTGTTAGTCTGTTGCACTGTTCTAACATGAATTTTTTAATAATTGCTTGTAGGCTGTATTTGTGCCCGGTATGTGGCAATAGGCCACTAACTTCCATAGTGGGACGTAAACGTGGTTATGTCTACATCCAGTTGGTGAATCGTGAGATCGTGAGTTGGTGAATGTGTTGTACCTCTGCCTAACTCCTCGGCGATTTGAGGCATCTTGTTACGTTCTTTGTGTTAATTCATTATATTTCAATACTTTTATTACAACTTGAAAATATCTTGCAAATTAATAAATTATATTTCGATATCCCAATAGACTTCAAAAATTATTAACTTAAAAATTATTTTTATCTAACAATAATAACTTCCACGTGGCGGCTTAGCTTTAAGAAATTATAAAATTGTAAGTTTTTTGTGATTTTAGTTTCGAAATTGTACCTCTGTAATACGGCTCCTAGTAATTTTATTTTTAATATCCTCCGCTCTGGCGTTAAGAACTCATCCGCGTGAAAATAATACGTTGGTTATAAGGAATAAAATGAAAAACGTTTTTGTTCTTGAAAACAAAAAATCAAACGCGGGTTAATTCGTGAAAGTAAAGTAAGTAGGTATACAGTTTCGTTTGTGTAACATTGGTATAAATATGCGTTGACATAACGTAGAATTATATGATATATAAATAAACAAATTCTTTTGTTCAGTGGTTGCATATGCGGGGTCTGGATGCGTCCAAATCCTGGGTCAATATTAAAGGTTTCGTAAGTACTACATTATTTAGTTAAAATTACTAGCAGGAGCTTGGAGTCCAGATTTTTATTTGATATATGGCAATAGGCTCACTAGCTCTCACTCCTTGTTCTCACTCACTAGATATTTATCTCATAAACTCGCTCTTAAAAATACATATAATTATAGGCATATTCTTCATTGAACTTTAGTTTTGTTCGATACGAAATACGTACTTACATTAATATCGTTACGCCTAATTCTTACGGGGATTTTACAGCTTTCGGTCCTGAAAATGTACGTCATTTACCTCTTTAATCATCAACAAAGTCGTCATAATTGCTAGTCTAAGGTATTTTTAATCTAGGTTTTAAGACCTCTCTAGTTTGTGGATTGGTCTGTACTTTCTTTGTCTTTCACCTGTGGTGGAAATTAATATGACGATTATTTTGCTTCACATGACATACATGTTTATATTCATATAAATACACAATACACAAAGTTACTACAAGTTAAGTTAATAGCTTTTTAATGATACACCCACGCTACAAGCTTTTTATACAGTATTATTTATAGGCTATTTATAACCAATCGTTCGGTACGTTAAGGTGTTACTCACATTTCACTTCTATTAGGCGTAAAATGGTAAAATTCATAAGACTACAATTGTGTTGGAGAAGGGAAGGGAGCGGCTATATCGAATAACTATACATAATCTATATTATGACGGCGGGATATACTGCAACCGTAGTTACAGCGTAGCTCCTCGGGTGACGCTCGTTCCGTGGCGGCTGGTTCAGAGTGAACGTCAAATAAACACGCCCTTGTCGCCCTCCGGGGGCGGCACACGGAGTTATTCGTTTGTTCATAAACACGTCGGGTATTGACGTGAATGCTTGATATATGCTGCCTATTGATAAATGAATCCCGGAAACGTTCTGTACACCCATCCCTGAAGGGATCGATTATCGAATCCTTCGATATCGCCTCTACAAAAGATGTAGATTATACGAAGAACACTTTCATAAGAAAAAATCCATGGTGTCTTCAGAGTTAAATTGCTGTAAAATTATGTTATACTTTACTACCTATTGTTATTATGTTATTTATATGTTGTAATTCACATGTTGTAAATCCTACGGGTCTGAACAATGACAAGCATACAACGCGTGTTGTCGTATATTTGTGTCTCGATCTGACCGGAAATGATTATTTCAGTCTTCAAAAGTAGTAATACAAATGGGCAGCTAATTAGTACAGACTAATATTTTTAGTAATAACTATCAGTAACTCATTGATACTAATAGAATACATGACTACAGCCAACTAGTCTGTACTTCTTCGGAAAAAACAATTCTCAGGAATTGAAAAGCGTTTGTGACTGACATGACAATAAGACAATAAAGATAACGTTATTACTACACATACCAGTCTAGCTTTAGGTATAGGTATATTTTGCGAAGTGGTATTTATTTTGAAATTCAATAGCGAAACTTTATTGTTGAAAAGTTGAGAAATTCGCGACACTCATACTTCGCTTATATCGAGCGACGCTGAAAATATAAACCTGATTGAGTCAAAAGCGACACAATAGGACAATACGGTAGAAATAAATCAAGTCGTGTTGTTGTGCGCCACTGGAGCGCGCCTTCGATGAATGGCGTCTTTGGCTCGTACCTCATTTATACCTTCTACTTTGTTACTCGTCCGACCCCTCTCTGACCTATATAATTTATGTTAATTACACCTCGCATGTGAAATGGAACAGAAGCTAAGGTATTCTGTTGTGAAAACGGTTCTGAAATAAATTTCGTTTTTTAGTTTAAAGAGTTTAAGCGTATTATCACGCCTGTATTTCCCCGAAGAGGTAGGCAGAGGAGTATAGTAAACACGTATGTTTCAGCGGTTAGATTATATTACCCCGCATAAAACGGGGCTGCGAGCGTATCGCTGTACACCGTGCACAAATCCAAACTCCGAATCACTATTGAGTATTTCATATAATACAAGCCTAGTAATACTTAGCCCGACCCACGCATCGAACATTGGACGTCTCAATCGGCGGCCGCGCTTACAACTACTCGACCAATGATGTCGTCATGTCTGTAAATAAAGCGGTTGTGCTTTATCCAACAGTTGCATGTAAATGCAGCAACGTATCCTGCGTGAAATGTACCGGTACTATACGTCAAAGTAGTCCGAAGTAGTGCTCGAGGTGAATCTCGTTTAAATATAATTCCAACTAGAACTGCATCAAGTTACGCTTAATTTAATATCTGACAAACCAGATTGCGTTAAAGCAGCGATGTTAACGCACCATAACGTAAAGTCAGTGTACCGAAGTTAGGGATCCCGCAGTTGGAACTCTTCAGTAATACATTTAATATACGTCAGCATGTAAATGTTCTCCCTTCATATCGTTATTATGTAGATATCAGTAATGGTTTAGTTGGGTATAATTCAGAAAACAGTTCAATTAAATACGGGGTCCTGGTATCAAACCCTCGCTCGCGGGCACTTCTTAACCAAAAATGTGGGTTTGATGATTCAAAATACTACATGCAGTAATGGCGAAAAATAACATCGAGGACAAACCACCACAGGACAACAGTTCCTAATAATATTCACTGAAGCGTGTGTGATCTGCCTACCCTAATTTGGTCATCGCGGCGTACTACACCTTTAACACTTTTCGTACTCAGAAGTGATCCGTGCCCGACAGTGGGAGAAACATAATATTTGATGATGATGATGATAGCTATGACGTAAATTCCATAGGTATTAGGTAAAACAAAACATTTTATCAATTTGTCACAACGTAACAAAACGTAACATCACGCCTGTAATCCCCGAAGAGGTAGGCAGAGGAGTGTAGAACACTCCCACGTTTCACCAGT
>DWDU01004282.1:0-10877 GCA_018245575.1 Jemadia suekentonmiller | reverse complement strand
GCAGCAATCTGCAATAACAAAAAAGAAATTGGCAAATAACAGTCTTGGTCAAATCTGTGGTTATAGTAGTTTAGTTTCCGACAGTAGAACCTTAATAATGATTGAATATTATATTTTAATAATGTATATTAAGTCACTTACAATTTAAATTTATTATGGTCGAATTTCGACCACTGGGCGACAACTAGTTTAAATAAAATTATATATGATAAAATCATCAAAACGATCTACTTCCAAGATCATGATCACATGACTTTGTAGCTCCGATCTCGTCTGTAAATCATTACTGCATCTTATACATATCCATGCATTTCTGTCACTAAGCAGATGTAGGTATAATCTATACTCGTGTCGTGCTCTCATCTGAAGAGTACAATATTCAGACTGACTCGAGGGTTACTAATCTAATCCCCTGAAGGAGTAAAGAAATTCTAACTCATACAGAGTATCACGTTATATTTATCCGATATATAGATAACATGCCTATAAGCTGTAATTATCTTTTACAATAACATCGGACAACCTCGGTACAACCCGTTTGACACTTCCACAACAATGAAACCTTATCAACCTCTCAATGCTAATTTTGGTTGTTCTATTATCACTTCCCTATTTAATTAATGACGTCATCCATTCATCAATAACCGATAATAAATGTATCGAGTACATTCATAATATTTTACGATACGACGTTATTGCAGTACCGACGACAACGACTGCGACTACGATTTTAACTGAATCGTACAAAAAATTACACGGTTGCATAAAATTTTTTGTTGATATGATTTGTTACGAAATACGTTGTTAATGGGAGACATCAATGTCATGAACGATGACATGTGTTAAATCGACATATTTGTATTGATATATTGACAGTATTTTAAAAACCGACGGACACTAATCATTTTTGACTTTTTGTCTACGATAATTCCATCAGACATCAAACTTATTTTTGACATTCCTACTCAGTTCAATGGAGGTGAACACATTAACATCGTCTTTTTTTCGAACTTTCAGTGTAACGCCGGAAAATCGCTAGTTACAAAAATATCCGAAAATTTATTTGTAAACATTACATTCCAATTGTCGTTTTGTGAAAATTACCGAAAAATCGGCAAGTGTTGCCGTCGTGTCGTTAGTTGTATACAATACGACTGTGTTCACGTAGAATATAGAAGTGCCCTAGCTATGATAACGTCTCTTTCATCCGACAATTATCATGTGCGTATAGCACTTTCGGAACGAATTCGTATCGCTTTTGTTCGACTTTCTTATGTTTTCATTTCGCATCTTGTTTTAATGGTTTTGCATTGTGTTTTGTTTTCAGATTGTTACATGGTTGTTCTAAGAACCACTAACGTGTCCGCTGTGGCGGTTATTGTTGTTTACATTTTAAAACATCTCATTCAGTTATATTTAATGTTTTCGTTTCCGGTTATGTCATTCGTAGTGTTTATTGATATCGTAAATTTTAAGGTCTTCTTATATAGAAATGATTAATGGGTATCCAGGCTATGAAATATTGTATCGTGTGATCTATTTAGATTTTAAATTCTATGTTTATTTAGTAATAGACTTAGTCAAAGTTCGCTCTCCTTACCAGTGAATTAACGTTGTAGGGGCCTTAAATCTGGAATAATGAAAGTACTGATCCTTTGAATATTACTGTGGATAAATAGTCCTACTGGCCTCAGATTTCTTTCATGTATATTAAAGTTGTCTGTTCTTAGTGAAAAAGCAAAATGCACTTATACGTTTGATGGTTGCAATACTATTAGCTTAAAAATATCTCGCTAGTTTCAATAAAACGTAACATCACGCCTGTAATCCCCGAAGAGGTAGGCAGAGGAGTGTAGAACACAACAGTTTCAATATTTGATTATATTAGTCGTCCAGTAATAGATTTAAATTGCCATTAGAACTAACGTCGTTAATAGGCAGTTGTTACTGGTTGTTAAATCATTAGATGTTAAACTCTTTGTATGTCAAAATGAAAATGACTATTTGTTCCACCCTCGTTTAAAGTGATAAACTTTAAATACACGCACTCGGTTCCGAGAATAACCTCTCGAACTTGTAGTGCTGTTTCAAACCCATTCGTCTTATTTCTGTGACAGCGAGCCGAGGGGATGTTGTAACATCGTGTGTGTGTACATTGTAATTTGTTGCATTTTTGAACAATACGTTGATCTTTTGATTAAAACTAACGGCTATTCAGAGTGTGAAAAGCGGTCAGCGTTGATAATAAATATTAATTTTTTTTATATTGCTTTATTCACCGTTGTGTTGGTTATATATTCCACACTAACGGCCTTCTGCTGGCTTAAACTCGCATTATGTAAAGATGGAGATGATAAGCGATAATATAATTTTTGTACTCGGATTTTTTTCCACATCTTTTCCGTTTTCAAGTACCATTGCCATGCTCGACATTAACTGAGGCATGTGTCGATTCTCGATGTTACTCGATTTAAATTTACCAGTCCACACAAATCTTAACAATAGCAAAATAGCATTACCAATTAATTACCGCATTTCGGTGATCATTTCATTACCATCAATTTAATTGTACATACATTCTTGACAGTTTGCCTCTAGTTAGCGATCGAGCGGCCAAATATTCGATTTCAGTTACACCAATCAATTGAAATCTTGAAACTGCTATTAACAAATGATTACAGCATTTCAGTGATTATTAGTAGCCATCGATTGAACTCCAAATTGATTTTATAAGCTGTCTAAAGGATTTCTAAATATATGCTACCCCTCGATTGGCTTGATATTAAGTAATAATAATTTTCCGCCTCATTACTGGCAAGTGTTATTACTCTTGTGCCTAAGTCGTAGTAAATGTTAGGTGTCTCATGAACACCGTGACATTAATGATATGGAGAGAGATTGCGCTCAATTGAACGCACAGGATTTATGCATGAAGAGTTCGGAATTGCATACTATGAGTGAATAACAGTTTGCACGGTATAGTACGTACTATACTATACACAATTGTTTCCATGACAACGGCATTATGCGTCCAGAGGGTCAGCAGTCTGGTGTTGCATCCATGCGCATGGTGCGAGTTAACTATTAAGTTTATCCCCTCAGTACCCAATGCCGAGTTAACTATGTACCGTTCCATATTGCACCTGAATAATTAAACGCAGAGTTACACAAACTGTGTGTTCTCAACGGTTGTAAATTATTGCTTAGAATATAATTGTGATACATTAACTCCTCCACTCTTGTTTGCGGCTCAGAACGGCCACATCGAGTATAACGTACTAATTGATGCAGCTAATTATAGGCAGGTTAAAGAATATAGAACTAATAGAAGTGGCGTCTGCCACAACTTGGTCCATAATTGCCTCACTGAGACGCGCACGTGTAATATTACAGTAGTATATAAAAGTCAGCGTTAAAACGGTTTATGATGTGCTTTAGTCTAGTCTAGATGGTTGATTGAATATTTAATATAGATAATTACTTAAAAATGAGTCTGTTTCATACTTTTCGTTTAAAAATTTAAATAATTATGTACATTTTAATGTTTTAATTAATAATTTCGTCTAATAATATTATACTTTAAGCTTTTCTATATACACTTTAATTATATTGGGTTCTATAGAATTCACCTATCTTATATTGGTCCCAAACTATTTATGAATGAATAGTATGGATAGTTAGTTGAATATAGAATCATCTTGTCCTTTGACGTGTCCGATAGCTCTTTTGGTTATTTTTCTTGTTTGCCATAAACACTGTTACATCTATAAAATAAAGTTATTCATAATCGTGCAAAAACAGTTCTGTGAATTTGAGAATTTCACTTCTTATTTATCAAATTTGAATACGCTGTGATTTAAGTAGGCATAAATGCACACGACTATCCAATGTTTATGAATGACAAGTTCGAATATCATCGCTACGTTTATACATATTCTTATCAGCATTGTGCAAGATATTTCTGTTTGTTGTTTGCTCTATGGTGTTGTAGAGTTCATTATAATATACTCACCCTAATGTTACTATTTACATTATAAAGTACTCTTTTGTGAGCGTGGTTCCTGTCAGTGACCTCAATTTAATATACAGTTATTTAATACGCAACAGCGAAAAAATTGCATTGTCACTTTGTAGGTGTCCCATTACATTATTATTATTAATAATGTACATTTGTATGCTTTCAATTAATGTAAGCATACAAATTTATATACGGATATAACGAATGAAAAATATATAACGAGGCGGTCACAAGAAATAATAATTATTTTAGAATAAATATTTAATTTAACATTTACATACAATATATGTTATCGTTAGATTCATATTGTATCTTTTGTACAGATGTTGAATCAACAGGATGATTCTCTATTGTCCAAGTTATTATGTGTGAAGTTTCATATTTGTTCGCACCATACGTACCCTCTTAATACGAAATTATTTTTATAATTACATATTTAAATTACAATTACATTCGCGAAATTCTTTAATAGATTTTTTTGCGTAAAGAGAACTTAATGATGAAGCAATTTATTTTATTTAAATATTAGCGACTTTCCCATATGTAATCCGCTTCGCATACCTATAAAGAACCATAAGCTTGTTCGATATCGTGATTGATTTCGCTCTATTGATTCCGACCAGAAAAGTTCCCTTTATCCAGCAATGAAAGTTCCGTCGATATCGCGTCAGTCGTTTCGGTCATTAGTCCTCACAAAGAAACAGGCACGGAAATATTGAAAACGCGGTTTTGAATCGCATTGCATATGTACGATTCAATCGTATGTAAGCCGTAAAGAAATACTTTATTTCGATAACATAGACCGGCACTCACATTGTATTTATTGTACGCGATATTTTAAATTCCTATGTATCTTGTTATATATTAATACTTTAAATATTTTTTTATCGTGTCTCTCATTTTTACTTCCTCCTCGCACTAATTAATACAAATGCAAGATATTAAAATGAACTCTAAAGTTTTCGTCTCTATGTGTAGTTACCTACTGTTTATTATTTGATCCTTTAATCGATATACGATATTATGCTTAGTTTTGTAGCATCAACATGGCATGACAACAAACGCGATGTACGAATGTAGTGTGGCAACAAGCAAGGGTTTATGGTAATATGGCGCGGCACGAGGCACCGGCACGAGGCACCGGCCCGAGGCACCGGCACGTGGGAGTGCCTCGTGCCGGCTGCGTTAGAAACTGGCTTAGGGGCACTGACCACTCTACCTCATGTGTCTCTTTTAACGTTTTTATAATAAAATAACTTAAAATCTTTATATTTAAAAAAACCACCATCTTTTTACGGATAGATAATTTTTTTATTTCTTTTTTGTGTATGTATTTAAATAAAACGTAACATCACTATTTATAATCCCCGAAGAGGTAGGCAGATATAAATTTTAAATATATGTAAAGTTTATTATTTCATTAAAATTTATGGATCCAAAGAAAGACTACACTTAATTAATTTATTTATTATAATAGTTTTGAATTTAAACTCCATAATTTGGATTTAATGTCCATATACAATTACAATTTTACAAATGAAGTTGACTCGTATTCTATTATTAGTGTTGATGAAATATTAATACAAATGAAATAGAAATTGAACCCATATTTATAATTAATTGTAATTCTTCAATAAGATTAACTGGATTTCTTTAGGTTTAAGTATTGGAATTAGAACGATTTCCAGTCGTGAGGAAATGTGACTACCTTTTATTACATATTTGTTTATTTGTCGTTATGTTGATTTGAATGTCTTCACAAGTGTTATTTGTTATGTACGTATGTATATATCATCCCACGTACACAGAATCCCACTTTGTTGATACAAATGTAAGATGTAAGCCGTTTGAAAAGAAAATCTACATAGTGAATAATTACATACATGCGAAACGCGAACAATGGGACAGTATTTCAAAGATAACAACTCAAATATTAAGATGTCCGTTTCGCAACGCTATCTGGGACGAGCGACGCAAATTTCTATAGCAGTGCGTGTACATGCGACACGCGCTTACAATTTTGCGGTATGTTTCCTTTTTTTTCGACGCTTTAAATGTAATTGCTTGCGTAGCTTCGGAATCAAAACATGGCTTGGCAGTTTTCAGGGTTCCGTAAAGGTATTGGGATTTTTCTATGTGAAAAATTGTTATATTTACGAGCGCCTTCGCAGCGGTGATGTTTCATACGCAGTAGTAGTTTTGTTGTTCATAATTAAAATCTGTGATTTGTCCATAGATAGTTGTATGTATAATTACATTGAGACCCTCGTGTCAGTAATTCTGTGAACCTTTGTCGCGAAAGGTAAAGTTAATATTCGGTAAATGTTGTATTTTATAATTTGTTAAACTTTATATTTGGTACATATAATGTAGTTAAAGTTTTGATTTTTTTTTAAATACCTACGTTACTGTCAACCATAGAATGCATGCACTGCGAAGTGAATTTACAAGTATTATTACAAAACTCCAAGTTATCCTTTTGATTTCACAATTTATTCCAATAATAAAAAACATTTTTTTTCAACTAGGCTTCATTAATAGCTCGTCCAAAAATGTTATAAGAACTGTACGACTCATACATGATCGTCTTAATATCAAGGACCATATGTGTACCTATGTACTTATACCTACATAAATGAAACGGCGCGATAAAAGAATTCTCAATATCACTCGCATGTGTCATTGTACATATATCACTCGAAAGTGATTAGATAAGATAAAAATATAGCTACACGTTTTATATGTAAAAGTATCAAGATTAACCGTGGCCGGATTACGTATACCCGCGTTGTGTTGAGGCGGTCGCCGCGGCTGGAAAGCGAAGCCGCTCGCTTGACGTCCGTTACGTGTCGATTAGTAATTTGTGTATGCAGAGGTACATCGCGGTTTCTAAAATAATATTGACGTCATCGTACACGTAGGAAAGCCAACTGCACACGTTGAAGTGCTCAGCGTGTGAGTTCCGCCAACCCGTACTTGGCCTTAATCCGTCCTCTGGTTGATATGTATGGCCTTAATCCTTCACATTCTGAAGGGACATTCAAGTTCAACGGTAGAACGGTAAGCGATGACGATCATGACGTCTTCATCGCAGTGATTCCTGTTTAGTTTTGATTTTTTTCTTTAACTGAGTTTAGTTTTGGCTCGTTTTATAAAACAGCTGTTTACGTTACGGAAGAGATGTTACGTTTTGTTTAAACATAATACGCTTATGTACAAATTTTTATATATAACCATAACCCTTATATATTAACATACTGCACTTATATATAGCATACATACATACATTAAACCTTACATACATATATGTAAGATTTTATTATTTAATTTTTAACAAGTTATTAATTTCAAATAATTGCAATTATGAAGGTAACTGGCAGTCTTTTTGTATGTATCAGAATTCCGCTGATGATAATGGAGAAAGAAAAAGTGTCGGTGACAGTTTTTGATTAGAAAGCATGAGGCCCTTCGGTTGTGTTAGATTTAAAATTAAAACTTAATAGGAGACACTGAGAAAATAGTACAATTAAGGTTATTATAAACCTAACCGATAGAACTAAAATGAGTTAACATTCTATAAATGTACACATATGTATATATACAGTCTATACATATTTCTAAATTTCCATAATGCTTCGCTGGTCGTGTCGTTGTGAGCGTGATTGCGCATCGAGAGATCCCAGGTCTGAACCCCGAGTACTATTGGGTTTTACTAACTTGAAAATCCTAGAAGTAGAGCGTGGATTTGTGCCCGGTGTATGGCAATGGGTTAACCACCCAGGTATTCCATAATAAGACATAACTCGTGAAACGTATGACTGTACTACACTTATCTGCGTACCTCTTCAGGGATTGAAGGTGTGTGATCTTACTTTTTGTTACATATAGGTATATTTACTCGTTCAAAAATTATTGGAATCTTAATTTTATACAGATAATGCGAAACGAATAATTTATTATTATTTCAATAATACATAAATAAAAAAATGATGAAAGCTAAAAAAAACCATAATAATTGTTAGCGTCGGCCGCACCGTCGATGATATTTTTTCCCTATTTTTATGAGAAGAAAGTGGCGAGAGAGCAACGCGCGTGAACATTACACGCACAATTTGTTCTTGTTTATTTTAAAGTTTTTCAATACTTGTTTCTATTTGTGTGCAATTATTGAATATTTTCTCGTTTTCTTCTGGAAGGTTCTGTTCATAAATCTCATTGTAGCGGTGTGGCATTTGGCAGTTAGTTTTTGCAAGAGTCGCTATCGGATGGGATACAAAGGGACTCCCGTCATAACTAGACCTTAGTTTTTCTCCATTATTTTTTTGTTAGTGATATTAAAGTTATTGAAGTATCACGTCAGATATGTAAGGGCAAGTTATATTTATCACTCGATACTCCACTAGTGGCCCGCTGTGCCCCTGGCGTGACATTACTACATTTGTCGTAGTATTCAATTAATCATGTTTCCTTCCTATTGCCACATGTAAGGCTTCGACGATCGCGACGTATGTACATTATGACGTAACCCAAACATGTTGCACCATTGTAGTATGTGTTATTTAACCCGTACCTACAACTAATAATATTAATGTTACTTCATATTTTCACAGTCAATTATATGTCATTTTATTATACAATGTTTTGTTGTTATCGTTATATTATCACACCACATCCCTCACCGGGTAGCCAGAGAGCACCGAGTGCCGAATGTCTGCATTCAAATTTCTATCTAGTATTTGAATATGTTGTATTCACCTTATTTAAATGTCTCTCATTGCACAAGAAGCGGTTATTGCAAATAAAATTGTGGCGTTACCGACTTGTCGCAGGAAAAATCAGACCCATCGTAGAAAAAGTTGCTTGAATAAAATCCACAGCACACAATCCTTGGGAATATTAAAAACGTAAGACAATCGTAATTTACGACGCTCGGATGCAAAACTTCCAACTTTGGATGTTCGAAATTTTTCGGCTAAGGTCGAATGTGACCGGACCGAGGCCGACGGTCGGTGGGTCGACGCCGGTAACGCATTATACTTATGTACATTTATTACGCGTTTGCATACAATCCGTCATGTAAATGTGCGTACGTGGAATTCAGCTCGTATCGACACTAGGTGCAGTGATCGACGACCTTGACACTAATGTCAGACTCGCATTTAAACGGTTTCCATTTTATGACATACCGGATTATTTGTAGATATGTGTCGTGTATTGTAACTATAGGCACGAGGAAGTACGTAAATCAAGTTGGAAGACGAGTTTTTTTATATGCCACCACGTCTTATAGAATCTTCTTGAATGTTTATAAAATGTGTCTTTTTCCATGAAAAGTTAAATGTGAGATACATTATGGAAATTTTCACATTGTAATTTTTGTTTTAGTAGGTATGAACAACACAGGCGCCATATGTTAATGTAGGTAGAAAATAGATTTTTTTTTGTTTCAAACATTTTATCGGACGCTTTGTATTAACGAAGCTAACACACTGGCTGGCTTCCTGGTACCTACTACATACAACAAATCATACAGTAAGATATTAGAATCAGTTACCTTTAAACATTTAATTTGGGAAATAATTAATTAGTTAGTGGAGTGGTTGCAAGAGCGACCACTGATTGAGAAGTCCTGGGTTCAAATCTCGGCTCCAATACTACTGGATTTTTCTAACTTATATTTTCTAATAGAAATTTATAGTAGTTGCTTGCAGTTTGGTTTGGTGCTCGGAATGTGATAAAAGACACACCACCTACTCCGTAGTGGGACGTAAAGGGAACTTCGTGCGAGTGAACTACACTCCACTGCTAACATTTAAAATATAAATATAAACGTATTACTTATGGTAACTTTTCATTCATCGTCAACATTTCAACCTGCAGAGGTCTACTATAGGACATAGAAGATAAATTGTAATTTCTATGCACATAAAAATAAATATACCGAACACATTCGGGCGTGAACAATTTCGTCAGTCGACTGTGTGTGCGCTTCGGATAATCAGTGACGCGTTCGCGTGCGCTCGTCATTACGAAAGTGCCATTTGAATGGCGCGTCACCGCACCAGCATTTTGCATATCCTTAATCGTTGTCGTTGCGTGGCGCGTCGACGGAAAATAAACAAACAATGCGCGGTCAGTTCCGTTGCATGAAAGGCGAGCCGGCTTATCATAGCCACCACGGTTCTAGGAAAAGCGATTATTGTGTTTTGATATTTCTAATTACTATGGTGATTTTATTATGAAATACCCAACAGGCACAATGGCGACTTTGTGTTCAGGTTAATAGGTGGTCGATGTTCACTGATAAATCAGACATTCTTAAACGCGCTATGACGAATTCGAACAATAACCTTATTTACACATAATATCACGCCTGTAATTCCCCAAAAAGTAAGCAGAGGAGTGTAGTATCTATACTTTAATCCAAGCTTCTCCTTATTTAATGATCACTATTCCTTTTGGGAAAAAAAATCATAAAAATCTAAGCTTTGAAATAACTAGGTCAGTTGTACAACTTTTTCATAATAAAAAAAATACAAGTTGCGCTTAAGAAATATGTGAATCTTACTTCAAAACAATTTTTGAATATGACGTCAACCGACATTGAAAGTAACAGAATATTCATAAAGATATCTAACGTCAAAAAGATAAAATTGAGTTTCCTGTATGCATAGTACATAATATTGACTTGGTGAACAGGATGTTTTTATTAATTTTGTTATTGGAATATGTAAATAAATATCGAATTATTTATGAATTAATTTAATTATTGTAATAATAAGCAATTGACTGGCCCGTTGGTGCAATGGTTAGTGAACCTGACTGTTGCGTCGGGGGTCGTGGGTTCGATTCCCACCCA
>DWDU01004281.1:0-10878 GCA_018245575.1 Jemadia suekentonmiller | reverse complement strand
ATAATAATTGTTCCTTTGACAGTCCAGAGCATTGAAGAGCGGCTTTTTCAGCGTTGTAGGTACTCTCTAGATAAATATAGGATGTCTTAGTATATAATAAATAAAAGACATTATTTGTAAAAAACTTTATTTCCATTAATGACAGACAAACAACACATTTCGACGAATAATACAGCTCTCTCTAAACATTGCTCCACTATTATGAATAATGATTATTCTTGCATTATTTATAAAGCTACTAAAATAACAGTTATTTAAAATAAATCAGAATTGTTTTTAAATACCACATGTAAAAAATTAAATCATTGCATCTAATTAGTAAATGTATGGCGAGGTGGTGTAACCAATTCGCTCTTTTTCGTACTAAAAATAAATAAGTAATAAAATGAATTGTAAAGTGATATAGGGAGTTCTTGTACATACTTCAGTGGTATTTACCACTAAATTTTTATTATTGTATTTAAAGATATTAGTTTGAACATTTTGATTTTAATTTATATGCATACATACGCGTTTAATTGCGATCCAACTGTGACCTTATACTGCAACGAATAGAGATATTAGACTGCGTCGTTGATCTAATGGTTGCATGATTGTTGCGCAAAAGGTCTTAAGTTTACTTTCGAGTCGGACAAGCTATTATTATTTTCTATTCTATATTATTACTATTTTCTATCTTAAAATTCCCAGTAGTACCTTGGAGTCTGGACCTGTTCTCGTAGTATGTTAATAAGCTCACCCCGTATTACTTTGAACTAGTGAAAATTTGGAGTACTATACTCCTGTATAGCTGAAATTCTACGGTAATGCAGGCGTGACATTATGTTACAGTTGCTTATTAACGCTTTGGGTGTGTACATCATATTTCGTCGTAGAAAGATCATTCGTTTACGCAAAATTTAAATATAACATCAGAAGCTGGAAGCAGCATCATTTTCTTAGGTATTTATGTAACGCAATCAGGATGGAGGCTGCACATAGAATACACAACATTTATATGCTGACATTATACTAGTATAGAATTAGGCACCAATTCAATATTCCACATTATATCAACAATCAAGTTAAGGTCTTTTCTCCCTTAATTATATTAAAAAAAAAGAGTAAAACAGTTACACCAAAGCAAAGTGAACAATGAGATAATACCACGTGCCACAGCAAATGATTATATGTCTCCAAATAATTCCGTTATCTCTCTAAACGTATTAAAACAATTAAACAAGAATCAATAAACATATCCACTTTTACTTCTCAGTATTACGCGGCGTTTACGACGTAATAAGTGCCCTGTGATAAAATGCTACATTTAATAATAACATCACAAAGTACATACTTGGAATTAAAAAAGATGTTTAAAAAAATAATAACGCACAAAACCTGGCAAGAGTATAATAATTGGAGTGTTCATATATTATTTAAGGATTATATATATATTTCTTTCAAATAATCTTAATTAATAATATCTGTAACGTGTTATAATATTAATAATACTTATAGCATGAATCGAATTAAAAGTATACATTAAAATATATCTATTTTTTTTTTACTATTTATTAGAGATCAAATAAACAACAGAATATGCCGAACAAGCGACAGTTATGTGTATGGCGTACATTTTGTTTGCATAGTATTATGAGGAATATATCAACCAACTAAAATTTACATACGTAACATTAAATAAACACACTGGGCACAACATTAACAGCGATAAGATTAATTCAATTGATAAAACAGCTTAAGGACAAATTATTGTCGATCAACTGATATACATAGAAATTTCAGAGCTTCAATTTGCACCAAGGAAAATTTAATATATAAAATCCGTACAAAGGTTGTGTGGTCTGGAGAATGTCTTTTAAACGTTTAATTTCCAGTGCGAAATGCAAACGCCTTTTACGATAGCGATAACGTTTAAGGCAACCAAATGTATAAACATTGGTGTCAATTTTAAATTTCGAACCCAACTCGCATCCTCTACCGCCTTACCGTATGTGCCAAATTATATTATATTATACACATGACGACACGACAAACATTTGGGATGCACGAATGGAACCTCTCCAAGCGGCGACTACATCTGATTAAGTACGAACATATACAGCCAGACATTCCTATCTAATCATATCGACCCGACGAAGAGGAAGACGACTTAGTGACACTTTTGGTTGCATTCAAAAGTTTGCACGTGGTTACCAAAAAGGTTTGCGTGCAATTAATTGATTCACGACATTACAAGACCGAACCAAATATATACATAGGTATATCGTGCAAATAGTAATGAAACCCATACAAATACATTCCAAAACGTCCGTATTGTAGATAACGCTTATAATAAACTCGAAGAAAGTAAAATGTATCTATTGTAATTACAAGTTTCATGTTTAAGGAATGGCGTCTTATATAAATATTTTTAAATGAATAGGCCAAAAAGTGAATTTAAAACAATAAATATTAATTAAAAGCGTTTACATAATACTTTAAACAATACGTTTGTTTTGGTAAAAGAAAATAAAAAACAAGCTAGCATACAACTTGTGATTAATTATTTTGAATAAAATGTAACGGTTTCTTATAAGGGCCAAGTTTAGACGAGATCATTCATCGATAAATTAAACAAATTCACAAATCGCACATTCCAGAGCTTCCTTTTTTGGCAGTGATTTGTTTACATACAGACTGCTTGCGAGCAATATCTGACAAAGACGTGAAAATAGATGGCGTTAATATCAATTTGCAAGCTATGGTTTGCAAACAGTGTAGATCTGGCACTACATTCGAATTTTCATCTCCACATTTTTAGTAATACTGCAGTCGCTGTTTATGTACAGGAACCGTGAGGATGAAACCAAAAAGTGAAAATGTGTTTAATAAATAATTTTACAACTTAACAATATTACATCCATGCCGCTTAAATGAAATGTGCACGAAATCCGAAAAAAACTTACGCAACTTCACATTTAAGTGCCATTCCTTAGAAGTGTTCTGTTCAAACCCAGGCAACGTCACTTCGAATGCGTTTCATGACAATATCTATTTTTAATTAGATTACTGGATTTTTTTAATCGGGTTTTCTAAACTTTTTTGAATGTTTTTAATATGCTTTTTCTTTATTTCAGCCAATGGTACAGTGCTGAAGTGACTCGTAAAATCTCAAACGTCCGGCGCCACCGAGAGCCCACCCACTTCGTAGGAACTACATATTACATACAACTTTGTATGCCAGCTATACAGATATAATGTAATCCAATCAAAAAGTATCGGATAAAGACATAATTGCTAACACAAGGCCCATGCTCGTACAAGTCTTAAAAGAAATATTCACAAAAACATAAGAATCTGTTAAACATCACTACAACTATCTTGGAAGAAGACAATACTGTGACACCACAAACTCATAATATTGACCCAAAGGGATAAAATTTAAATTAAAATAAAAACTACACAATCTACTAAATTATTAATTGTTATAAACTTATACCTTACTATGGTATAAACACGGTTTATGGCAATTTTCATAATATCAGAGTTTCAACTCGACTACCAATGAGCCTTAAATGAGTGAGAATTACGCATATATACGCTTTGAATTGAGAAAAGCCAACATACGGTGCGTGCACGATTTCATAATTCATAGCTTTCGCGTTGTTGGACGAAGAAACAGACACTGTACCCGAGGAATAACATTAACGAATATCACTTTTAAATAAATTACAGTGTTAAAATCGACATCGTACAATACAGGCGTTTTGTGAAAAAAGAAATATAACTAACACTTGTCTACTCGCGTGTACCGTACGCGCAGTGTACGTGTACAGTGAACGACAGCAACGACTCGCAGCGCTGCAGGCGGCTGTCTGCGCGCGCACCGCACGTGCCATCTCTTATATGAGTATACTAACATACATATATACATCGTAAGCTCGAGTCCCTTCTAATGCCCTTTACACCACACACTAAGAACGGGCATAAGGCAATAGAGTGTTGTACATACTAAATCGCGAATTTATTTCCATTTGAAATGAACGGGTAATTAAATTTACTAACAAAGACTGACAAAAAGACGAGGTTAGGTAATATCGTCCGAGTACATGTCATTTACATTTTTATTTAAACGCTATCACGTTTACGAATACAAGAAACATAAAGATACACAATCCAATTGTTATAAAATATTTAACATTTTAATAACCCAAACTGCAAATACTAACGGCGGTCCACACTGACCTCGAAAAGTATCCTTTTTACAATTTACAATCGCATGTACATTGTACAAAATGTCAGTGAATTGAGTAGATGAAGGAACTGGCGACTGCTGTAACTTTAGGCCGACAAGTGGATAGTCGATCTTACAATTAAATGCAATGTTAGCTGCAATACAGTATCTTACGTTGAATACAAACATTGAAACGTGCTTTATTGGGAGCCAAAGTGCGTGTACAAGTACATTCAATCATTTATTTTAATTTGTTAGTATACTTAGATAAAAAAATTGTTTATGGCATTATAGAATCTAACGAAAATATACAGTGATAGTAATCATTAATAATGTTTCTCAAAATGGCATGCATAACCTGAGCACAATTCAAAATTCCGAATTTTAAAATAATACGGCTACATCAGTGTATACATAGTATATGTAGAGTAGAGTATATTGTATAATTTAGTATTTAATTTTGTATAAGAAATATTTTTATCTGCAAATGAGCCTTAAATGCAATAGGAATAATATAATTGTTTAAAAAATATCTCGCGTTCTGTGCTAAATACCAATACGGAATACCTAATGAACAATGGAAACGTCAGAAACGTCTAGAAGCGGCAACGAATCTCACTACACACACGTCCCGTATAATACACAAACATGATATCATAAGTATATAAACACCACTATATATTATATCATACTGACTAGTGTTACATTTATGTGCACATCAAAATACCAAATCACAACGTATCGTTTGAAGAACATACGTACATACATACATACATAAATAATACATGTAACAATTCGATCGGCGTAAATTTGGATATTCAATAACATTTGCATCCTAACCGCACGCATCCTCACACAGAATGTTACAGGGCGCGCGTCAACCCATCGACAGGTTCTTCACCAGGCTGACGTCGTGGCTCCGCCGGTTGAGCTCCTTCGCCTCCTTGCTGATGCTCGACTCCATGAGCATCGAGTGCCGCTTGGCGTTGTGCTCCTTCTTCCTGCGCACCACGTCCGGGCTGTAGGGCTCCGACACGCGGCGGTCGAGGGGCGCCGGGCTGTGCCCCTGCGGGCCCGAGAAGGAGCCGTGCCTGTGGATCGGCGACGGCGGCGGTTCTTGGTTCAAATTCGGAAGGTACGTTTGGAATGACGGCCGGTTTTGAGCTGCTTCCATGATGGAACCTTTCAACATCGATTGGACATGTTAACATTTTATACAATACACGCTTCGAAACATCTAGCACGGCCCTTGTAGGTAACTATGTAAATTCAATTCAACCTACACGATCATAAATCGCCAAAAACAAAATCGGGCATCAGGATTAATAATTTCTACGGAAAATTGATTTAACAAAGGGTTTAGCATACTTGGCAAGCTTGGACTGGACATTGTTAATTATTAGTTACAGAATATCAAACAGTTAGTTAGGAAAGAGTTAATCTTTTTGTAGCATCGATTATAGGGTATGTAAAAGGAGTAAATGTTATATACAAGGACATCAACCGACTACATACATAATACCACTTTTAAATGTTGTAAATTCGGTGTCAGTTTAACATAGAAATAATTATTTAAAAAAAATATAACATCGATCGAAAGATCTTGTCTTCATCTGAAGCAAAAAATTCCATTTTTAAAATTATTTGAAGTTTCCAAATAGAAAATTTAAAGTAAAACAACTGAAAATTACTGAGATAACCAGACGTAACTTCACACAACGAACTTAACATGGAAATAAAACAAGAACCATTTAAAAATGATCTGGGATGTACATATATTGAATTTGTCCAACCCATATCATTCTTACGCATGCAGAGATATATAGACAATTTAACAGAATAAGAGATCAGAGTAAAAATTATCTCTTAAATTTTTGTCGTACAGATAAAGTGCAACAAAAAATTAATAATAAATTATTTACTTGAAACAAGTTTTACTCTAAACTCTGAAGATAGTATTATTACAGAAGAAACTAGGCTAAATTAAACATGAACGTTAACCACAAAATAAAAATTTCAAAACGAAAATACGGTAGTTATCATAATGCTACTCATATTTAATACATTATTAAACTGCAGACCATAGTCAATATAGCACATTTGAATATAATAAAATTTATCAATGGAAAATCCAGTTTAACATTAATAATACTAAATCACGCTGACAAATTAATGTGTTAGTGAAATATTCGACTGGGTCACTACTTTTGACTTTAGCCCGCAATTACGAGAGTTGTTTGAACCCAGAATAGAAAAGACATTACAATTTACCAACTGTTCACAATGATATGACAATTTTATTTAAGATTCCATATCACTTGAATTTAAAAAAAACACTTCACACAGTCATCTGGTCGCAAGGTAGGTAGAATCTATATTATTATAACCAATACGTAACTTCACGCATGTAATCCCCGAAGAGGTAGGCAGAGAAGTGTAGTACACTCCCACGTTTCGTCCCACTATGGAATAGGTGGTGAGCCTTTCGCTATACACCGGAAACCAAATTTTAATAACCAGATTGTTGATAATCTACATACATATAAAGATATGTTTTCTCATAAAAAACTCATAAACACTGAAATATACAATCAAAAAATCTTGTCATACCATTGGACAGCCTACGCTAGCAAATGTCAATCTACGCGGTGATGGGCCTACATTGAACGATGGTCAACAACATGTAAAGCCTCAAAAGCGACAAAGATAGAGAGATAGACAACAATCACCTCGACTCTGGTGACAGGGGGCGTCGTTAATGACCTACAATGGAGCAAAACGTTTTATAAGGGCACATCGGTATAGAGATGCAATGCAATACATTAAGAATTACATTATACACGTTTCACACATCACAGACGGGTTAGCGTTAATGTTATTTGTAATGTGAAATTGTTACTAGTTAAAATAAGATGTAATGTTTTCGGTATTTTTACTTTGTTTTTTTTTTAGTTTCATTTATCGTGTTATGAGTTTCATGCTAATACTTAAGAAAAAAAGAAGAATATAATAAAAGATGAAGGATATAATAATATTAAGAAAATCAGAAGAACATGTTAGTCTTCCACAGGAAGAAAATATACAAAATATTAGTTTGGTGTATTCTTTTTCTTACATTGATATATTAGATACTTTGAAGAATGTAAAATGTAATATCTGTTAATTGAACTGATATATCATTAAATATCTGATTATATTTTATGTAATAGTAATGTATTACTATGAAACTAAATTATTTTTTATTTATCCAGTACTGTAAAACTACACACACGCACACACACACACATATACCAACTACAAACAACGTCCATCTCTATAACGACATAAACCCGTATGCGAACTGAAAACAAAGTCACGTGTAACAACGTCTACACACCATCCGATACGATATCGGATCGCACAGATAATGCGTAAACGATAAAAAAATATGGTGATCATGAATGACTATAGGATAAAAATTTTAAAGTGTCCATAAATTAATATATTATTTAATACAATTTTCTTACTAAATTATTTCAACAAAACATAAACATACTCTAATTGATTGTATACAAGTGATATATACACACGGAAATAACCTTATACAAACCAATAATTTTAATATATCATTTGACCAGATTATACTTTAAAAACTTTAAGTGAAATAAAAATATAGTTATAGCCATTCATTCTCTAGGCACAGAACAAAAGCTGTGAACGAATGAGACCATAAACAATGGCCGTGTCGACGCACTCGGAACATCACATTTCCGTGCTAATGTTATACTCAATCATAAAGCATTATTTTTTGTAGAAATACAAAACAAGTGAGCACGCAAAATAATAGTAAAAGATTTGCAATTGAATGTTTAGTCTCAAAGAGGCTTCAAGTTGCATCCAAAAGTGAGAACGATCAGGGATGGTTTGTTACTCTAGAGGTCATATTAACACCTCGTGTCCTTATTGTTTTCATCTAGACTATTTAGTGTGTGACAGAAACGTTTAAGTACTGCTGCTTAGCTGTAAAAGCATCGGTGGAGTTTACGCAGTCGAAGCCGGAATAGTGGATTGAAGCAGTATGATCATTTTTGTCCTAAATAAAGACAATCTAAACAGAGACAACTGTATGAAATGACAAACTGCAATATATCACTATAATTATCGCTTTTATTTTAATTTTAGGTTTCGTTATCAATTAATAACTAATTTTATATGTGTCTAATAGGCGTCTGCATTATCATTATTTCTTTAATCGGACATTTTAAAGTGAGTAACATCGTTTAAAAAATACTACGTCGGGATTGGTACACTGTGAGTCTGTTCGTTGTAGTACGGTGCGGAGGCTCACCGAGCGTGCGCACCAGCCACGGCGCCACCGGCTGCTTCTGGTTCACGCCCGACTGCATCTCGTTCAGCGCCGCGTTCAGCTGGTGACTCAGCTCCTGCAACGGCGACAACGGGCTTCGCTAATAATTCACTTGTAACATATACAATTAAACATTGTGGATTAGAATTATTGTCAACCTTTTACATATATTTCCGGAAATCTGTGCCCTAGATACTTTCGAATTTAGGTTCACAAAAAAATTTCACTTGACCTATATTGCTGACTACCGATGTTGCCCGTTTGCTGTTCTTTTTACTAAACTCAGGTATTAATTAAATATAGATAAATATTTATATATTAATTGTCGTGAGTAAATATTATAAATTTTAAATACCTTATAAAATCATTCAATACATTTTCTCACACAGAAATGTTTTATGCTCAAATTACTCAAGATTCAATGAAAATAACATTGACAAACCATAATAATATGTAAATGTACATTATGTACATTATGTACAAATGTACAAAATGAATGCAGACCTGGTTGCTGCACTGCGCCTGCACGTGCGCCAGCTTCACCTGCGCCAGCTCCAGCTCCAGGTCGCGCACGCGTTGCTTAAGCCGAGCTTCTGTGTCACTGGTATTTTCCACTTTCTCCTCGTCCTTCTGTTCCACTTCTGTAAAGCATTTATCCGATTTACAAACAATCAGTAATTCCTTAATCCTTCACGGTTAAGCGTAGTGGTGTAAGTTTCGTAGCTGTTACAGCTGAGGAAAAGGGTGTAACACAACAATGGAATGTAGAAAACGCTTGAGCTAGAACCTTTAACATTCTTTACTGTACTTACCATCTTTATTGTCCTTTTGGGCAAGTTTCAAGCTGCAGCTGACACAATTCTTTACGTAGTCCTGTAAAATACAAATCCAATGAATTAAATAATAGTTCAAATGAAGTTAGTTTATTATTTAACGGTTAATATTTAACTTTAAAGTTGAAAATATGTGTTATTATGTAGTTCATGATTTTTTACTAAAATTAACAACATAATAAATCCCCTACGTGTCAAGCATATTTTTAATGTCAAGAACGCGGTGGGCGCTACCTGCACGAGGTGCAGCTGGCGGTCGAGGCGCGCGCAGATGGCGCGGTAGTCGCGCGCCACGGCCGCGTGGTGCGCCGCCTCCTTCTGCGCCTCCTGCAGGCTGGCGCGGCTCTGTCGGCCGCCGCCGGGGAATTATACACACTTTATTAAACAATTGCTCAACTTTGGGATTCGTGTAATTTAGTATCCTCCATATTTAGCAGCCGGTAAGCTTATAGTATGTAGATACGCTAGGTATGTGTTTAGTTAGTAAATTTTATTTTAAATGTATCTGTATTTATGTCTATCAATAAAATATTTTATTATACATTTTTACCGTATTCTTGGACAAAGAAAATAAAAAAATAGGTATGTATCAAATGACTAAATTTCGTTAAATTTATATATGAACCATATTTAACAATCTCTTACCTGTCCCATTTGTAGTTCCAGTAATTCCTTCTCCTGTTGCAACTGGTTATTTATGACTTTCAGTCTCTCCAGCTCCACATTGATCTTCTCTTTTTCCGCTGATTCTGAAACGATAAAACAAGATTGTTGTCAGTTCAATATGTAATGAAATTATTAGATTTTTTCTATTGTTACACTACGAATGTCAATTTTTATTTTACTTAGATGTTAATGACGAACTATCATAATTATGTACATTAATTAAAACACCTTAATACTTGAAGTATTGTTATGTGAATAATAACATGTACACAAATTAAAATTTGCATGTGTGTTAAAATTTACACCAACAAAATTGCATTAGTGAAAATATATGTAATATGTTTAGCAATATAAACGTTCATGGACGTGTTAGATTCTGTCCAACTATCGGAGATGTCAACAAAATTAATTGATTTTAAGAAAATAACCTTTTTATTCCAATTCGTACAATTGGACATACCTTTTATAAATTTCTCGTATTCGAGTTGATATTTATTCAGGCGTTTCACTTTAATACTGCATGCAAGTTTCAGGATTTGACGAGAAGTTTCTTCAGCACGACACTTCTTGGGTAGAGTTACTCTGAAAAGAAACACGTTTTCGATTATAGATACATATGTAACCATAACGGACGAATTAATATATTTGTGTATCAATAATTGTAAATCATTGTTCACTTCAAATTCATAACGTAATATAATAAGCTTAAGATATGTTGCTTGAGATTCATTTAGGAAACTAAATATCTACACCAAACCTGGCTCGACTGGTAGAAAATAGCAAATACAATAAGTCTGCCCTTTCTCATAAACAGTAAAGAA
>DWDU01004280.1:0-10878 GCA_018245575.1 Jemadia suekentonmiller | reverse complement strand
CCAGTTACGTTTACGTCCCACTATGGAATAGGTGGTGAGCCTATTGCCATGCATCGGGCACATATCCAGACTCCGAATCACTACTAGAAAATTTAAATTAGAAAATTTTTAGTAGTGCCCGACCCGGGAATCGAACCCAGGACCTCCCGATCGGCATTTGCACTTGCTACAAACACGACCAACGAGGCAGTCAACTAAATCGAACGGTTTATTTATTACAACCATTGAATTGCTACATCCCTTTGAGTCCAATTTTTTATTACTATACATAAAAAGCATAGCAAATTTTACGTTCAATTAATCCATGCGTTGAAACCACCCACGATATTGATATATGCAGCATAGAATTTTAAACAGCTTTTTACATCTCATAAAATGAATGCACTGAAAAATATCCTTTTAACCCCACAACCCAACGTAGTCAAGTGCCTGCGTCAATTTACAAAAATCCTGGACGGGGAAAGCTCATAACGATAACGCTTTATTTCGGCTTTGAAATTCATTTAGAGGTAAGCGCATTTCAGCGGAGCTTTTTCAGTCGCAGACACTACACATTTAAGCATATTCAGCGCTCGCGTACCAACTTATAATGTTAAAACGGAGCCACAGACGCGCGAAATAAGCGAATATAGGGTACGTGCCGTTTGTTGTTCTCCAGCCGCTGAAGCGCGCCATTGAAAGTATCTTCTGTTCTCGCCGCGAAACGGGATCAAACGCCACAAGTTTCGTGTATCTCATAATGGAAAGCGGGTTAGGAAACCGTGTTTACCGAGATAAATTTACTAGTGACTAACGTAAATACGGAACGAAGAATTCTAGGTTCTCTTTGTTGGTTTCTAATATCTCGAAAATTTATTTCGGTGAACATTTTACCTATAGTCTTGAAGTGTCTTGAATCAAATCGCAGGGCTTGATAGAGCTTATTCTTAGTCAATATGTTTTAAATGTTGCGTAAATTCTTAGGAAATCAGAGGAGTTCAGATCAGTCGCTACATGTCACACAAAATCGTCTAAACCTGTCTAAGAATTAAGCCGGCTAGACTCACGTGTGGTTTTTCGGGCTGGCCCGACTAGTGACCGTGAGTCTAGCCGACTTAATTCTTAGATATGTGTAACACTCACGAAACATTTAACAATAAAATGGTCTACCCTCTTAATTTAATAATTGAATAAGACCCAGCTCACACGTTACGCGGTCCTAATCAAGTGACATTACGTGAGCTAACGATCAACGGACACCTCCTGCGTTCTCTAGGAGAGCGGATACAAGACGTCAGCCGCTTGGCGCAGCGCCAGCGGTCGCCGTGAAGCGACACCATTTTACTATATCATGACTTTTCCCTTCGATAGTTTGTTCAATATCAACACCGACTTCATCTTTCACTGCGGAACCTACTCCGAAGACATATATGACGTGACGATATAATTTCCAAACTACATTTAGATAACCCGCATCGTATTTTTATCCGTAGAAACTCAGTGCATCAGGGCGTTAAACTAAATGTTAATAAAAGCAAGACAAAAACAAAGTTATTATCATTTAAGTTTTATATATCCTTGCAGCGCGCCCTCTCTCTCAGTTATAGAAACGATCTCTTATTATCAACAGCGTCTATATATCTATATCGTCATTAACATACAATAAATATCCATTAGATTGAAAAGCAAAGATGGGTTACGCACTTTTCGTCGCTTAAGTCCGAAATAATGTGCTCAAGGTCTTAGGTATAATTGGCTACGCGCTCGTACTGTGTCGTTAGCGGGACACGGCTGTGCATTATGGAATTGCAATAGAGTTGTTCTTAGCTGTAACTATGTTTGGCGAGCTGCCAATACGCTGCCGGTTGAGCGTCAGGCAAGAGTTTCCCTGCCGTTTGATACATTGTAATCTTTCCAACCGCTAACAGAACGTCGTCCTGTCTATACGAGTACAATATAAGAGAGTCCATAATTTGTCACTAAGGCAAGCAGCATTCGGCAACCTGCCAGGAAAGGTCTGTGACGGAGATATGAAAAACGTACCTAACAAAATCTCTTCAAAAATATTTTGCGAGATTCTATATTAATCAGATTACGTCGTCTCAAGATTAGCTTTTATTACTTTGTCCATTGTTACATGAATTACGCGAGTAACAAAACGATAGACGAAGCGAAAATTCAAGCCGCGTGGAAATAATAATATACAGGCATTTTAATACACTTTCGTATTGTAAAACATAAGCAATATTCAGAGCGTTCACAGAGATTACATCACTGAATAAGTTTATATGGATTACACCGTGGTAACTCATATACCACGTGCGTTGACAAGATATTACGGCTATTTGGCGAGCGGCCAGCCGGACACCACGCTAGCCGCTGCATAAATACAACAATCCGGTTGAAGCCGGTAACCTCACAGAGGCCGGTACATTACTTAAGCGTCACTTTTCGTAGCCACGCAATCTTGTACATACATACATCTTGAGGTGTTTTATACATTTTTGTAACAATTTTTATTTTATATATAGTACCTACCTGTTAATGAAGTCGTTTATCTAATAACTTCTACATATATGATGTTACATTAAAAATCTAAATATTAAGCGCGGTTTCATTCGAGGTTCGTATTTCAACGGTACGTAGAGCGCGGTGCACATCCACGGCGCTCCGGGCAAGTGATCGTCGTCCAATAAAGAGAGAAGCGTAACACGTGCGAGTGAGGTCTGCAATAAACAACAGAGGGCGAATCGGCGATGCAATAATGCGGAACACTCCAGACAATGGTCGGGATGATGAAAAGTTTTATATTAAACTGGTCGCCGCGCGATGGCCGGACCTGTATCACAGTACTGCATTCACGGCATTGAAGTAACTGTTACGAAACAAATATATACCAAATTACAAATAAATAACCACTTTTTGGATATATAAAATGACGATTTCTTTACCGTATTAGAAAATACAGCAGAATATAAGAGTTAGAGATAGAACATCGGATTTTCTTAAGACATCCTCTTATTTTTCACTCGGGATGTCAAATCCTAGCACAGAAGTCTACACATAAAGTATATAGACAGACACTCGCAACTTAATTTGATTAGCCGAGGAAGGGAATGGTGTAAATTTAAAAACGAGGTTTTAAATTCGGTTATCTCGTTATGGTTTGACCATCCCAACTGTAATACGTTATTATTCCAGAGTCATGAAACTCACTTATTACAATATTATAATAGTGTGCAGTAAGCGCACTGTTGTATAATATACGAGAATTTAAATATAGTGTCGACACAATAAAGACGAGGCGCCGAGTTGGTACTACAAAACTTATGCGATATTACAATATTTTAGAATATAATATTATTACGGATGGCACAGTATAAAATTGTCAAATAATATGCACATATGAATATTTAAAGTCAACTTGGAATAAACTATGTTATGCATACAAATTAATAGACACATCGTATGAGCACCTGCACTTCCTACGTCATGCCTTTCTACATTCTCCTTCCATCTTCGTGTATAAAGATGCTTTCGTGACACTCCAAAATACTTCCGAAAATTGAGTATGAACAGTCAATACAAAAAAAATACTTGTAGTCACGTCGTTGATACAAGCAGAGACAGTCACCTTGGCGCGCTAAATGACTAACAGTGAATTTTCCGCAGTTTAACTTTGTCATGTTATTAAATTGTTAACATTGATATATCCAAAACATGTTTATTTACCTCCATTTCATAGAATTAATTATTATATGTAACGCAGATTCAACAGATGCTGCGACCACTTAAGTTCTTCACAATGTGATCCAAGGCGACGTAGAGAGCAAAGTAAGACATTTTTTTAAACAGTATGTAGATAGTAATGTACAGAATCATATTAATAGTTACATAACAGCAATGTTTGCGGTATCCCAGATATTTGTCGACTACATAGAACCGACACAGCTCACCACTCATTATAGGGGCAATTATAATATTGGCCGTAACTCTTCAACTCAAGAAACGCATACTAGAATTTGAGCACCTGACTTCTAGAGCAGAAGACTGAAACTTAAACGACCAGACTATAAGAGTTTGATTTTGGTGTCACGTATTTTAAAACAAAGATAATGTGGCTAGTGCACTATTTCACGCGCTCAATATTGATGCTCGCCTAATAACACGCGTGGCCTTCCTAGTAATATCACTACATACTATAACGTTATTATCATTGTATTATTGACAAAAACCTCTCCGGCAGACAGCTATTCAGCAGGGGGAGACAGACTGATGGTGATGATGACGATCATTGCATCTTGTCTGTGCCTCGTATAGACGTGGTGTATTGAATTAGTAATAATTATAGATACTAATAATAATTATCAGTTGTAGCTCGCAATAATAATTATTCAATTATAACTCTAGTCAGCGTAGTCACCCCAGTAATTTGGAATAATGAGTATTTATTGAATGTACATAATTAAGGTTAGCGCGGTATAGAATAGTACCGCGGACCTCGATAGGGAGGTACGATGTATATTAACCCATACATACGGTAAAATTTATTTGTGAACAAAAAAAAAGCATGAATAATTAGATTGATTATTAAAAGTTCGTTGGCTCTTACTCATTCGATAGAATAAACAAGACTGTATAATCATTACTGTTTGTGCTATGGAAGTCATTAATCAAATCGCGTATTCCTTCCTTCCCCATGGCGGCACGTCGTTTGCGAGCTAAGGATGTCCTAACAGGGAAACAATAACTACGTGGTTTTTTAAGGAAGAGAGTAGCAAACTAGCAAGTAGTAGGCAAGAGTCGCCAACCGTCCATAGACATTTGTAACTGTCGTTCCACATAACTGTAGGAATGGGAAGTGAAGTGCAACATAGACCACTTACTTAGTAAATGTTGTTAATAAGATTACTAATGTTAAATAAGTGTCTGCATTGTATAAGTAGGGAACTATTATTATAATAATGACTCATTAGACCACACTTGTAAACACAAACACGTACAAAAATATTAACCAGTTTGTACGTTTTGGTGCTTGTAAGTAGGCACAATTAGTATTTGTCCTGAGGAAAAGATAGTCACCTCTAATATACACGTAAACCTGCAACAACACCATAACATTTTTATGTGTTCTCAAAATTCTCGTCTCGCCTGTTATATTCCATCCCTCTTAGGGATATTCAGGTATGATTTTACGTATTTCTTACAGTTTTGTAACAGACGACGCGTCAATTTAGATTTATATTTTTAACTTATAACACACAAGACACCAAGAAGGCTAGCGTAATAAAACCTGATCCAGAAAAAATAGAGGAAACATAACGCCTAGAATAAATAAAAAAGTTACAAGACGTGGTATATTTTATTACGTCAAACTTCTGGGTGTCGTTTCAATAAGTAAAATTCCAAGTCAGCGACGTACTCGTATCGTCGCAAAACCGGTAAGCTCTATTTCAACAAGTTTCAAAAGAGCCCCGAAGTTTACTCCAAGGGCGAAGGTAATCCCCAAATAATCCGTTTACTATTCCGATTAGTTCTATTTTCAAAACTTTTTCCAATAATTTTTCAATGTTTAATATTACGTACTTCCTCCTATTCGCTATAAGACCATGTACAATATACTGCAATAGTGTCGTGAGCTAAAGAAATATTTAATACGAAAGAACAATTCTGGACTTTAGGTGGCTGGCAATAAACGTCTTCTTTTTATTATTCATTTTTGTTACGTTCTGATTGTTTTTGAGCCACAGAACCCACATAGGCATCAAATCTTCACCAGTATTTTGGCTACTTGTCGACATAACTCATTAAACCTACAATTGGGTTATTAACAGTTTCCTGTAAGCACAACTTCCCGTACACTGAATTGCCGAGATTGTCGCCACCTCGGGACCGCAACTTGTAAATTGAATGACGGTACAAATATGAAGGCGGCTCTGACGCCGAGGCGCCCACTGAATATTCATGAATTTTCAGTGAGGTATCAAGAGTGCGGAAGTAAGGGACGTGTAATTAGCTATTTTTACAAACTTCGTCAAGAGCACAAACGTCACAAGCGCATTTCTGCAGGTACTGATGAACATTTTTAAGGTATAACTGTTGGTACAAAAATATGCATACCTACATTAAAAATTAACATCTCGCCTGTAATCCCCGAAGAGGTGGGCAAAGGAGTGTAGTATACTCCCATGTTTCACCAGTTTCGTTTACGTCCCACTATAAAAAAGTTGTGTTTGTTGCCTCATACCGGCCACATACAATTTACTTATTATTTATGTGCATATAATTTATTTTAAAGATATAAGTCCTTTTTACGAGCTAAAGTAGACATTTGACTACTAATCACAGTATAAAGATTGACTCCAGTACATTTTATAGTATACATTATTTGGTACAAAATAACAATAGACTTACAATGCGTATGTGCATGATGTTACAGTGCCTTAAAACTTTTACAGCACTCGTTATTGGACGCAACTTTGCATTTTACATAAAATAACCAGTTGAATCATCTCTATAATTGTACTTTTAAATTAACCTATTTCTGGGCCACGCTAAGTATTCGCTTACGAACAAAGATACACAAGTGCAGTTGTTTTAAACGACACATAAACGCAATACCGGCAAACGTTACAATGTTGTAACGTGATCGAAAAAAATTAATAAACAGCCAAAAATCCGATAGGGCACTTTAGAGGAGCTTAAATGTGATAAATTAAATAAGTATAGGCTACAGGTCGCTAGTCGAGTGCTTATTATACTGCATGTTAGCGGCAGCAATCAGAGACGTGATCTGAATATTCATCCAGCGACGCTCGGGTTGCGGCCCGTACGTATCTGCCGCTTTATAGAGATTTGCGGCTGGCATGCAACGAATCTACTTATTAACGAGCTGATATTACCACGGACAATATATCTAAGGAAATAGACATTACGACAAATACCAGAGCTGGTTATTTTTTAACAAATACCACAACGTTGAGCAGAAACTGGTTTCTAGCGATCATTTCGTGTTTTATGTTGTAACTGTGTCATTATAGTCATTAGAAGTAAATTATTTTTCTTTCTTCCAAAAAACACTACATACATTACGCAATTACATTCAGTTTGAAAAGTATTCGGACTTATAACTAGCGACATCGAATCGGAAATAAATATCTCGTTCCGAGTTTTTCATTGGCAGCAGCTAATAGCGACGTGGTCTGTGTGTACGTACGGCTGATGACATCAACACCCGTCTCTTGAGGTCAATGCTCGTTTGACATGCAAGTCCTAGTACAATAAATTTTGTATGATACATAATATCACGCTTGTAATTCCCGACAAGGTAGGCAAAGGGGTGTTGTGCACTCCTACGTTTCAACAATTACGTCTACGTTCTACTATGGAATAGGTGGTGAACGTACGCCGGAGACATTTCCGGACTTCGAGCCATTCGCGGGATTTGAATCCAGGACCTCCCGATCGGCGGCAACGCTTGTAACCAACACGACCAACTAGGCGGTCTATATGTAATTGTTAACAGTTGTATGATTTGAGGAACCAGTAATAAGCACAAAGATTCCAAGAGTTTTTCAGTTCTTTCTTCTCATGATAGTCTCAGTTTCATATCATTCGCATTTTCACAACATTGGAAACATTTAAAATTAAAATCTAGATGTTCAGACCATTATATTATAATCGATTTATGAAGTTGTCGCTTACTTGGCGTGATTGACATCGTGTGCGCTGAATATTCACTCAAGGATCCCTGAGCGAGACGATATCCGCTATCGCATCATAATACGGTATGTATGCCTACAAAACATTATGTTGCACAACCTCCGAGGCTATCCAGAGCAATTATGCGTTGAATACAAACACGTCATATTAATAAGTAGGTTTTGTGATTAATAAACAACTTTAAAACCAAGTTAAATCCTTTTTTTACACTATAGACAGTACTGGCACATTGTGACTTACAAGGTGGAATATATCTTAGACTGTCGGATTTTCTATGAATTTTAACTGAAATTAGGATAGGTCTCTTTGAAATTATGTAGAACAAGCAAATAAGAACAAAAAAAACGTAACATCGTCCTTGTAATCTCCGAAGATGTAGGTAGAATGGTATCTCTATCATGGTTCATTATTTACGTTTACCTCCCACTATGAAATAGGGGATGGGTCTATTTCCATACATACATACATATATTCACGCCATGTTCCTCACAGGGTAGGCAGAGAGCCATATTGCCATATTGATTGCCATACACGGGGCACAAATTCAAACTTGGAGCCATTAATAAAAATTTCTCTTACGAAAACTTAAGTTAGGAAAATCCAATTGTACACAGTCCGAGATATGATCCTAGAACTTCTCGATCGACAGTCGCGATTCCAGTCACTTGATGAACGAGGCAATCAAGTCAAAACAAGTACGAACTATGTAAATTGCGTTCTTGTTAACCTCGTTGGAGCATGCCTACACTTACTAAATGTAAACAACGGCGATCGCTTACTTACTTCACACCCGAGTGAAACTGTGCCAATTTCGAAAATACTGCTCTATATACAGCCTGCTGGCATTCGCAGGTATTCGAAATTCAACTGTACAAACAGTTCACGAACAATTTACAGTGTGTCGGCAGGCACAACTTCCGCTAAGCTGACCCGCCCTGACTCACTAGACTCAACCCTTTGCGCCCAAACAAATAAAATGTTTATTGTACCATGTATATTGTAAGTACACTCGTATATGTGTAATTTATTAGCCGTTTGGTTAGCATAACATAGGCTCTAAGCTTTTTAAATCAGACGGTTGTGTGTGGAAATGTCCCAATATATCTTAAAAAATATTAATGTAATACCAGAAGCGGACCCATATTCCATGGTGGAACGTACAACATAATCGTAGGAGTGCATTACACTACTCTGCTATCCCCTTCGGGGAAATATAAGCGTAATGTTAAGTGGATGTAATGTGTAGCAATATGTGTATTAGTGTTAGTCAGTGTAACAATATGTGTAGTAGAGCGATCCTGGGTGGCATATTCCAGTATCGATATTAGTAGGCGCCGGTGCCGTGATCGGTGACGTATGCACTGAATATTCATGCGAGCCCGCGAGCGCGCGTGACATGAATGCCGGCTCGCGACACGTGTGCGCGGTATCGAATAAGCCCCGGTGTATCGCCTTATCTCCATAATGCGGAGATAACGCTGTGTTTGACATGAAAAGTGCCATAAATTCGCATTTCCGCTGCGTAACAGTAAAGCTCAACTCGATTGTCGTTTCATGATACTTCTATAGGAACAATATGTTCTAAAAAAAGCGTTTGTAGCTTAAAATGACTAAAGACGATTAAAGACAAATATCAGTTCCAACCTGTAAGTGATGTGAGCAGAAACGCAAGAATTTATTTTTTTACAAACGAACTGCCGCTTTTTGAAGATAAACGAAAACTTTCCGACGATATATTACTTGTAGAAGTGTAATTAACAAATAAAAATAATTATTTATAAGTTTCATACGAATTATATCTGATACGTCATCTGGTGCTCGTTAGTATAGCTATTAATATTCATATGTTTATATTAAATAGAACTCGCTTAAAAATCTCGAGAATTTTCTCAGACTACACTCAGAGCACATTAATGACGGCACGACTCTCCTTTCACGTATTAAATGCATTTCATATTCTCCTTTTGTAGTCTATTAAGGAAAAACACGCTCCAAGCTTTACAAATAAAACATTTAAAAACACAAAGTACTCTTCATGTGAAGTACATCAAAAAATTCTCATTTTATAACGTACTTAACACTAAGGAGGTTTCTATGAAGAAGCTATCTATGGTTTTGCGTTCACTGTTTAATATATAATACAAACAAATTTCAAAGCCTTATCATTGCAGTAAATATTAGCGACGCAGAGCGAAAACTAGCCAACGCGAAAAAAATCAGTTTATTGATAGCTAGTTAATGTACTTTTTAAAGTATGAATATTGATTCACAAACTACGGTAGGAGTCGCCGTACGCTCGCTCTTATCGTTCAGATTATACTTATTTTGTAAAATTCTCATTATGGCTCAACTAACGTTCGCTCGATTTAAACCTCTAAACGATTTTTTAATATTCCACGGTACCTACTGATATTTATGACTAAGATGTGTCGTAATATCGAACACTCTCATATCGACATATAAAACAGTAAGTCTACAAACCACAATACGCGTACGACACATATATGTATTAGCATCTTTTCAGTTGTAATGCTGCCTATTTAGTATTTTATTGCCGTGTCAAATTATTCTTTACCTTTTCAACTATTCATGAACGAAAATTGTATTTACACAAAGCATAATTGTGCTCCAAGTGTCGGTGATAGATTAAATAGTGCGGAAAAATCTGACCGAGCGATAATATGCACAAAAATTTTCAATAAAGAACTATATTTCTAAAGCAATTTTCAATCTAGGCGATTATTTTAAGTTTATGGAATATTTATCATAGAATGGAATGGTAATACTTTACTGGATGCTACAAATACCTCAAACTATTCCACGACCGTCATAAAATGTGTATAATACGTAAAAAACTCTACTTGAGTAAGTACATTAAAATTTAAAATGTGAATTTTTTATATTATTGAATAAATTGTGTTTATATTTACTTACGCCTTGTTAGTTGAGTGGTTCGTTGGTCGTGTTGGTTGCAAGCGTCATTGCCGATCAGGAGATCCTGGGTTCGATTTCAGGGTCGGGCACTATAGAATTTTTCTTATTCAGATTTTCTAGTAGTGGCTCGGGGTCTGGATTTGTGCCCGGTGTTGACAATAGGCTTACCACCTATTCCATAGTGGGACGTAAACGTAACTGGTGAAACGTGGGAGTGTTCTACACTCCTTTGCCTACCTCTTC
>DWDU01004279.1:0-10879 GCA_018245575.1 Jemadia suekentonmiller | reverse complement strand
CTATATCCAACAGTACACTACAATAGACTGATTGTGATTACAACGCGATGCGATGCGATCAATGCGATCATATGACAAAATATCTCTTGACAAATCGATGAAGGAAAACATCATGTAGATACTTTAATATCCTAGAGGCTATTCTTACTGCGTTCGTTATAATCTGAGCGTTTAAACTCCGTGAATGTGCGGTTGGTCAGCGTGATAGAGTAAGAACATTTATAAAGGTCATGTCAGTGTTCATTCTGACTAAGACAGACTGACTGACTAAGACTCAACAAAGCGGCCATGACAATGGAACCTTAGATGAATCAAAAAGAGTTACCGAAAAAAACCACCCCTTAAAAACGTAAATCACTATATTGTATCACAATTAAGACTCAAGTTAATGTATGTGATATAATTGGAAATATTTTACATCTGCTTGCACGCAACTCAGTTCGCGTGAATTTATAACACCACAGGTAAAAACACTGTACTTAATAACACCGTTGCTGATGAGAATGTAACAGAAGAATAATAAATAATACTGTTTATTTCTCTAAGATGACGTAAAAACATTTACATATACATAAAATTTGCTACCTTATAAATTCAATGAGTTAAAATCAAAAATGTAATTGAAAATTATGCGTCGATTAATTAATTGCTGATTAATGTTTTATCAGCCATTACCACTTAACAGTCGATTAAATGATTCTCCTACTGCAGAAACGTTGTTCAGACTGTCATACAACAGGATTACTTATTATGATTAGCTAAAAAGGGACAAAAAGGTTTTTGAAAACTCAAGTACATGTTTCTATTAACAATTGAAGCACATGTACAAAATAATTACACAAGTCTGCAATTTCATATTAACTAATTCAATAAATATTTTTAATTGTAAATAAATCAAAATAATATCGATTACAACTATAGTGTTCGAAATAATAAAGCGTAAAGTTGGTAGTTCGGTGTCATTCAACGGTGTTTTCAAAAAAGCTTTCAATATAATACAACAATAGTTCACAATCGTTGTCACGCCCAATCCAATTCGCACAGATGCGTACTTGTATTAGCGCGAGCTAAATTCCAGTACTTTAATTCGAGATGGGTTAAAGTGCCCTAACTTTAGTATCAAATTTACACAAGGAGCTCACAATTGTAGAAGATAATTTGGGAAAACCGTATTGGATGATATGTCGCCAAATGGTGCTCCATTTATATAATGGGGACCTGCGAAGGGCAAAGAAATAGAAGTTACTTATAAGATAACAATATATTAGTGTGGCGCGTATGTCAAAGCAATGCGTAATTTTCTGAAAGTAGACATTTTCTATCCTGACGCGGTGAGAAACTAAAAGGGTTTTTTGAATATGTTGTATGTATTGTTAGAGTAGTTTTATCTGTACATGTATTGCTGAATCAATTTTTGAACACAATTGCTTGTGCTATTTTTATGTTACTTTCATACATCATAATGTTTATATAATCAAGCTAAGAGCCTTTGTAAGTACGAAACAAAATCTAATACTTGTAAACTTGTTCTACAAAGTTATGGTTAAGTACACCACTAAACCCAAATCTCAATTCGTAAAGCAAACAAAATTTGTCGAATATATAGTACTACGTTGATTTTTAGAAATCCTCTGTCAAATAACAGGAACTCTCACAACCTGGATGTCGCACTTTTGTGCAATCACGTTACCTTTCATACAAAAAAATCTTCAAATCTGCGCGCACAATACGAATTATCATCCACAATTTCCGCTTTTGTACGACATCTAATTCCAACTCCATTTTCCAAGACTTTCATTTAAACGGCACGCATTCTTGTTATATTACACGTGAAATCTAAAAGAGCACTTATCACTTAAGAACAATCGAGACCATTTTTGGCTATTTCATAGAAATCTTTGTACAAAGAAGGCACTTACCATGTTCACCACGCTACTTTTGGAGTATATGTTAGGATCTATACAAAGACAAAATCAAATTCATTTTATCCTATTTCGAAAGCTTCGATGACGTAATTCGTGTGGTTAGGCACTGATTATTCAAGTGAAGGTTCCTCACTAGCTCCATTGTCATGTCATTAAATTATCGTCTGATTTTGCGAAAGTGAATGTCTCCGATCATAGGTGAAACTTCGTTATTCACTTTATTTCTGGTAAAACTATTTCGAGCTAACCTCGTCTTTTTTATCCATAGCCCACGTAACTTCGAAACTCTTTGAGGTTGTTCTCTGTAAACTTTCGCAGTTCGCAGCGAGATCGCGGTGCAGGCGCGTTATTATCATAGATTACTCTATTAAATGTAGTAACGATATGATGACAATCTGGAAATCATACACGTCAACAGAATTATGCCCATATATATTAGACGTATAACCAGCAGTAAACTACAAAAGGTTAATGATGATGATAGTCTTCTGGGCTTTAACAACCTTATCAGCATAGATTAACTTTTTATAAGCTATGGAAGGCCGCATAAATTGCTGTCAAAATTATTTTTGTAATGATTTAAAAAGGTCTCTTACGAGATACGCAGCAAGCAGCCAGATAGAAATATATATGAATAATACATACATATACCATCTAGCCTGTAAGCCTCGAAGAGATAGGCAGAAGAGTGTAGTGCACTTCCAGTTACATTTACGTCCCTTAATGGAATAGAGGGTGAGCTTATTGCCATACACCAGGCGTAAATACAAATTGCTACAAGAAAATGTAATTTCGAAAAATCCTATAGTAAGAAACTCGACTCGTAAGTAAATCAATTTACATACATATCTATATTTATTTAATTACATCATAAGATCTTATGTTATTACTCGAATAACGCTACCTGGTATTTTAGTAACTTGATATAAAAATAGTATCACTCATAAACTTAACGAAGTGCGATCAAGGTATTTCTACAAACGTCTAAATTGTCATTAGTAACGAAGTTCACTTGCAGGATGTCAAAAGTTAATAGTTATACGACAGACAATGTTTCTAATGTGGAACGCAAGTTCTCTTTCATTAATATTACTCTAATAAAATGCATCGCTTTGCAGCGAATACCTGTACGTTGAAAGATTTTGAATTACTCAACATTTTCCTGTAACTTTAACAACGATACCAAACGGTTCATTGGTAAGAAAACTGGTAGCGATTAGATATTTATATAAGGTTTTTCATTTAAAGGGCGAACGTTATCAGTATAAATTCATCTGAGGTTACATGTAATAGTTAGTCCAAAAGTGCACTATAATGTTTGCAAAATTAACGTGAATTTAGAAATACATAGGCAAATGTTTTAAAGAAAGTTCTCTTAATTCTATTTAAAGAATTATATACATTGAAAAATCTTCCGTGTGGAATATTCTAAAAGAAAAAGACCTGTTAATTCTTAAGCTCATAATCCTCGTGTTACCGTCACTTGAGGAACATTCAGTGGGCCGTTGATAACAACTTCTTGTCATGCCCCAAGGCATCGCGCTTTGTCCAAAGTTGTAGGCTGTGTATAATTTTAACACAAAAAACAATCTTTCTGAAACACCTCTACATTTTTCATATTATAATGTGCAAAACGGTACATGATTTCAATATACAAAGACCCTAAGCTACTGAAATAGGTGATGTAGAATTATTTAATATTTGATAAACGTAAATGCTGTACAATGCAGAGAGGGTTCGTATTGTGAAAGTAACAAAGGAGCATATTGGTTGAGGTCTAAAAACAGCAAGGTATTAGCAGTAGTAAGATCCATTTCACCAATTAAAGGAATTCCTCAAACCTTGGATCGTTATTATTTGGCGTCAATAACTAAATACAGATGTGTATTTTAAATATAAAAGTCTTAAAAACATATGTATTCATTATTTAATCGCATGTCGTTTTCAATGAGACAAACATAAAAAAACTACATACTTGTGACCCACGAGGAAATACGAACTTTTCACCCCGAAACGACACAAGGGTACTTCACAGGAAAATTTCATAAACGCATGACTTGTTATTTACCCTCGCCGAGTCTAAATTGAAAGTAAAACAAATTTCGTTATGGAACCTCCGTATCTGTTATTGGCCTTACAAAATAAGATTTACATTTCCCCTTTGAGTGGCCCTAATATTGGGCTACTGGAAAATTAATTGGCGTTCCAAATAATGTTAAAAAAATGGAATTATTTTACTTAATATGTAAAAGTAAATAATACTAAGTATGCCAGTGCAGGGACAACCTGTGAATTTTGATTTTATTCTCACTCTATAGTCAATTTTCAAGTCAATACATTTTTAACAGGGTATACTAAATTCCCTACGATAACATAATTATAAAAGTCGTAATAACGCTTTCGCAATGTCATCATATAATTTAAGAAGCGTATCATAAAAGTCTCCTTCTATATTCATGTAATATACACCTATATGTATACAGTTCATAATTGATTTTGCCGATAATACAAGACACGCTCATAACTTGTTCTATTAATATAATGTATGTGTATTAAACGTAACAACACGCCTGTAATCCCCGAAGAGGTAGGCAGAGGAATTCAGAACAATCCCACGTTTCACCAGTTACGTTTACGTCCCACTACGGTATAGGTGGTGAGCCTATTGCCATGCATCGGGCACATATCGAGACTCCGAGCCACTACTAGAAAAAATTTAGTAGTGCCCAACCCGGGAATCGAACCCAGGACCTCCCGATCGACAGTCGCACTTGCAACCAACACGACCAACGAAGCATTGTTAATAATATTATATTAATGCATATTGCTCCAAAAATCAAACAAGATCAGACATGAGCGAAATTAAAGCATCCTACATCAATACATGAATATCAGTAAATTTAATAGCAACGAATACCCGGTTTTCAATGGCACTTTTTATTAAGGATATGTAATTACCGTGAATCAAATGTGATGAGAAATTCGCTCTGAATTTATAAGTACAAATACATTTACACCAATGTCATCGTCATAACTGTAATCTGTTCTTTTGTAGTTTCTCTAATGGACTCAGATCTTTCTCCATGAGATAGATACAGCCTTAGGCTATAACGCTAATTAGATGCAGATTGTTATATTTCATAAGTTTTAGAGGTATCTGAAGCAACCTTGCTTAAAACTTATGAAATCTTCTATCTATGCGCTTCTATACTCTATAGGAATTATAATCGTCATCATCAGCCTATTCCCGTACACTGCTGGACATAGGCCTCTCCAATAGCACGCCACTGAGCTCGATCTTCAGCTCTTTGCATCCAACCGCTGCAAGCCAATTTGCGTATATCGTCACTCCACCTAGCCAGGGCGCGTCCTACGCTACGTTTGCCAAGACGTGGTCTCCGCTCCAGAACACGTCTACTTCAGCGGTTATCGGTTCTGCGACAGATGTGATCAGTCCACTGCCATCTCAGGTCACTGATCCGTTGGGCTATGTCAATAACTTTGGTTCTCTGTCTGATTGAATTATAATAGTAAAGCTTTCGTGTATAAAATATAAATAAATACTTTTTACTGGCCTTGTATTTTCTCGAAAAAGTCGACAGTACTATTTTGAATCTGGTGCAATTGAGTGCCAATACAATGGGTGAAGTTGAAATTTTTCTTAGTGCCAATATTACACAGAACTCGAAAAATTCAAGAAGAAATTCTTTAACATTATATAACATCATGACCGCGAGGTTTTCATATAGAATAGCGCTGGTGATATAGTTTCATTCTGTAAATTAGCACTGTTGAATAACGATGGCAACCCACATTTTGTCTTACTCAAGCAATATCTATCTTCCATACTGTTGATTCTTTCATTTTTAATAATCAGGAAACTCGCCGTTCTATTTATATGATAATTGAAAATCCATCGAATCTTATTATTTAAATTTGTATAAATCCAATAAATCTGCATGTTTCCATCTTTTCTGTCTACATCTTTATTCAATGTAATTTTTTTGCCACTTTATTTGCAACACTAAGTGCTCCTAAATTTTTAACATTCTATACATACATTAAATGTGAGACTGAGCCAAGGCAGAGCCTTTCAGGCAGAAATAAATACAAACATATTTTCCAAAGAACTTATTAGAAAACTCATTGCAACAGAGTTATCTGATCAAGTATCAAGGTATTTACGCAGTGACTTCTATGTTATAAGAGTTTTATCTTGCAGCACTGCACGCTGTCATATCAGATTTCCCCCGCGTGATGACGGTCGACCCTCGAGTCGTATTAACGTAAGATGAGAAATGTGTGAACTGATATATGAGATCCGAGGCGAAAGCCTGTGAAATATTTTATCCTTTTCAATTATGTAAAATTATGACCCGTAAAATAAGGTTTGTCAGAATGATTGTGTTCATTCGTAAATTTTTCATTAAATGCTTTGTCTAATTTGATTTAAAAACACAAAACAGACAGTTCCTACCGCCTTCATTAACATGGTAGGTTCTGATGATCTATTACGCTCACAATTAGATTCTTCACGCAAGGCAAAACAACTTGCTAATAAGAAAGTTGCTCATGAGAATTTTAATGTTGTTATGCAGTGACCTCAAAGCCTATAAGCTAATCGTGTAGTTAAAAAATACCGCTTTGCGAGAAAAATCAGTATGAAGAAAAGGTAACATCATGCCCGTATCTCCGCGAAGAATTAAGCAGAAGAGTATAGTACACTATCACGTTTCACCAGTTACTTTATATGTTTCGTCGTACTCGTAGATGGTAAGCATTTAGCCATGCACCGGGCAGATTCCGAGTTACTGATAGGATAGCACGGTAACAATAGACAAACAATAAATAAAGCAAAAAACAATATCTTAAATCAAAGTAGCCACTCCGGGGAATTCCGTGACGCTAAGGGCATGCTTCGTGAACTGTTTTTATTTGCAGTAAATCATCGTTCGAACATAAAAAATAGAGAAAGACCATTATTTTGTTATAAACTACATATTAATACAGTGGTCGTTGGTCATGTCAGTTGCAAGTGCGACTGCCGATCGGGAGGTCCTAGGTTCAATTCCCGGTTCGAGCACTACAAAATTTTTCTCATTTAGATTTTTTAGTAGTGGTTCGAAGTCTGGATACATATAGGCTCACCACCTATTTAATCTTGGGACGTAAACGTAACTGGTGAAACGTGTGAGTAGTTTACATTCCTCTGCCTACCTCTTCGAGGATTACTGGCGTGATGTTACGTTTACATGAATATAATGGAGAAGATTACAATTATTTTAAGTTCTAGGCAAAAAAAAAATCATGTGCGGTTGGAAATTAATACTGTGATTACGTAACTTTGACAGCAGGTGTGAAATGAGCTGCGACTAATTACTCGTGAAGTGACTAACGAGGGTGTTCACAGATATCACTAAGCCCCCAACGCATGGGTCCCTCGAACCTATTAATGGACTAAATGAATAAGATACTCCCCGCTTCTTGTATGTACGAGGAGAGTGATGAATGTAGAAGAAGCGTGGCAAGTCTGTAAGGGTAGAATTATTAGGCACTCGTTACTCTCTGCCTGCCCCGTAAGGGACCCGGTGTGAAGATATGTATATATGTATGAATAAGTCATTATTGATATTATCAAAGTGAGAGTTGTTAGGATTGCAATAATGGATCCGCCCTTACATGGACAGTCAAACTAACGCTGCTGACTCACGTTTAAATCATAAGACTCAGTATCTTATAAAATCAGAAGTGGCATAACATTACTTAACTGTTACATGTGTTCTTTACGTTCATCGTGTTTGCACCCATCCAAATACGCCAGATTATAAAAAAAAATAACATCACGCCTGTAATCCCCGAAGAGGTAGGCAGAGGAATATAGTACACTCCCATGTTTCACTAGTTACGTTGACGTCCCATCATGGCGGAGGTGGTGAGTCTATTGCCATACACCAGGCACAAATCCAGACTCCGAGCCACTAGAAATTTTGAGTACTACTTTTATTATTGTTCTATTTTTTAAACCGCACACACATATATATATATATATTAATTTTATATATACACTTTCGCAAGCGGAACAAGCCAACGAAAATAAAATTCGTTCCTTTTAGTACATCTTTATAAACGGCCATAAAGCGAGAAATAAATATAAATAATAATATGTAGCATTAACGATATTTCCTTTGGATTCCATCTTAAGGTAAATTAATAAGAATTATTATTATTTCTATTATTATGATTATAATTTCCACTATGATATAATAGTCTTATCTACTGTTGCTATCTGGCTTGTCACTTTCCGTTCCATCCTCAAACAGAGTTTTTTATCAATGATCCCTGTTGCTTTACACACAGCTTCTCTTGTTAACTGGAAAATATGCACTGAATTTTCTCGCAAGCCAACAATTACACGTGGGCGTATTAATCATGACAAATATATTACATCGGTAAGCTAATCATTATAACAAGAGAACTGCGGTTAACGTCGGCAATTATTGGAGGCTGGTGGAATCAATTTGTGATAATACATATTTAAAACGTTCATTACACTTCACAAAGCGACATTAAGGTTCAATATAAATCGAAAGAAGTTCGGTTATAGAGCGATTCAATTAAGCTTAATTTAAAAAAGTTACAATTTTAACATAACCTGTTTCATACATAAAGTTCAAACACGAATTTTGTCCAACATAGAATTTTACAACAAAAGACTCGCAACTGTTTAACGTCTTCAGTGTGTCTCGGTTCACACAGGTGTCTGTTAAACACAAGCAGTCCTGAGGTCCGTAATGCCATGTCCTCACCTTGTAGCATGCCTCATTTATTTGCAGATCGTGCCATCTAGTCGTAGGAAATTCTACACTTCGTTTGCAAAACCGCAGACTCCACATCAATTGCCCTACTCAAAACTCGTATCAGGCCTGGAAACTATTTAACTATTAAAATTTATAAGCATAACTTTATAACGAAAACATTTTATGTACATTCATCATATAATCATAAGATTATGTTAGTAAACATCAGCAACTGTTTTCTTAAATAACTGAGCGTCCAGTTTAACGTAGAATATAATTACAAGGTTAATTCTTGACCACTTGGATTGTGAAATTCCCCGAATATGAGTTTCAATTTCAATTTGGACAGAGTTTCATTGGACTGAAAATTTATGATTGCCCTTCAATTTTATTATTAAAATTTCAGTATCGCGGCTATGATGTGTGTAATTTAATAGTTAATTGTTTTCTGTTGAAGAATTTTTGTGGATTTTAATATCATGTGTACAGTCAGTGATAGTATATGTATATGATTTGCAAGGGGTAATACCGCCAATTAAATTATTTCTATGTACATCTCGAGGCATATATACCTAGTCATGTACATACATATACATAGCCAATTATATATCACAGGCGACCAGCTTTCAGTGGCAGAAACGCGTCCGTGTCAGATGCTAACAAATACTAACTAGACTACCATGTCCAATAACCTAAACTGATACTTGTTACTATTCCTAACAACTTGTACCACCTTAACTATTCCTACAGTTCCGTTCAGTTAAGTTACGAATACAATCAGTGGTCACAGCTATTTAACTGCCGCTTGCTACTTTGTTTCTCTGTTCGCATAAAAAAACTGTGACCATTTCTCAATTACCTAATAGCAGAAATTAATCCGCAGATATTAGAATAGGATTTGAAGCTAAAAGACAAAATAATGTAAACATTGTTTTTATCATTTTCGTCAGTAATGTGTCACAATATATGTCTTATTGTGACATGTATGTATCATCACCGTGAATGTTACATGCGTTATGAGGGTGAAAATGATGGATACATTTTGGTGAACGTTAGCTTAAAAATTTTCACCGCCCAAATTTTGCAAAAGTTGTCCGTAATCCATCCGCCGATACTTCAATCTGTCCATCAACGTTAGTATGTTAAAATTGCTTTTGTCGTAAATGGAACACGGTAGAATTGAAGTTTTTATGTCCAAGACATTTGAGTTATATTAAAAAATGAGCTGACTACTGTAACCTATAGAAATGACGTCTAGATTATTTCTAGACGTTTTAGTGTCACTTGACTACAGTGAGTGACCATTGTCGTATGTCTTCTCCTTACATGGAAAGAACGCATCAATAAGTTGATGACGTTTTCATAACCCAACTTGAACCTTCGACGTGGCCTCAAACGTTGTTTTCGACTTTAATGATAGCATGTAATATTTATAGCAATATATACCTACTATTACTTAAAATATTTGTCGATTTCTGTAATCAAAATTACTTTTTATTTTTGATGTTCAATCCACATCTGTGTATAACATTTGGACTATAGCACATTTGGAAAAGAGTCATAAACACCACATTTTGATTTGATTAGCTATATGAACAAGAAAAAATAATTATTGAAATAGTATTCGTAACAGAGGTTGAAGTTAATAAGTTTTGTTTAAAATTGACATGTATTTACGCAGCAATGTCTATTGTTACAGATTAAAATGACCGTGCATAAATCTACAATATGGACCAAACATTTACGGATGGCATGAAAGACAGAACACTAACATGCTTCCCGGCCCGACCTGGTTGGCGACCTCGACGCTCTTCCTCTGTCTTCAATACTCCGAAATGAAACACGGCACTGCCCCCGAAAACCAACACCAAATTCCAAGTACGAGTCATCACCATAGACATCGACACAAACCAACAGGATCACCTCTCCCAAACCTCAACTTCAACTATTACTACGACCCAATAATTAATTTTAAAGAAAAGACATATCTAGATAGGAGTCTTATTGGTTATGAAATTGTTTCATTAGATAACGAAAATAAGAATAGTTGGAGTAAAAAGAACGATTGGATAAACATGTCCAATGACCAAGTCGGTGAGCTGAAAGAGAAAAAACACCATCAGCATTGGCCAATAAAAAGAGAAGCAGTGATCGAAG
>DWDU01004278.1:0-10880 GCA_018245575.1 Jemadia suekentonmiller | reverse complement strand
GTAACTGGTGAAACGTGGGAGTGTTCTACACTCCTCTGCCTACCTCTTCGGGGATAACAGGCGTGATGTTACGTAGTCAAATTTCTTACCGCCCTATGTAATTTGATATAAAAATGTATATAAAACGCAGGACCAGATCACTAATGATTCCAATAGTATGGTGAGAGAAATTAAGATAAATTAATTCTACTCGCACAATGGAATATCCGTAATTAGAGAATTATTATTTTAGAAATTTCCTTTAGTAAGATATTACCCCTTCATTCGTCCAGTCATTTACTCATTCCGTTATCAATTCATTTATTATTGATTTATTCATTCTTATATTCACTCGTTCATTCATTCCTTTAAATCAGTGGATTTTAGTATCGACTTTGAGCAATTCATGAATGATACATTTCATTTACAAGACGTACAAATGTTACATAAATTTCTTAAATAGTAATACTTAATAAGTTACATAAATTTCTTTTTATAGTTTTTTATTCATTTCACCATTCATTATATTAATTCACTCAATATATTACTCTTTAGAAAACATAGCAGAGTCCGTATTTCTATCAACAACATATAACATTAGGGAAACAAACTAGTTCTGACGACGTCCCAATTCTGTTTCTTATTATTTAGCTAGCTGTGGTGTGGTTTTGTCGAGAGGGTGGAATATGATTTTACGTTGCGTTCCTCATCTCCGTATAAAGACGACAATAATTGTCAGACATATAAACCTTGTACAAACATCATTAAATCTTTTTCGGGCAATATTTTGTAATTGTGTCCCACATTCCACTACCTACCCATTTAGAAATTATGGGCGTGAAATGACGTATTTTTAATTTTGTCTTATTAAATCATTTAGCTACAAGTATAGTCGTACTGCCGCTATATACATATGTCATTGTGATATATACATATACAGTATATAATAATTTATCGATACATAACCTTTATCGGGATTACATTCTAATAAATTAATATCAGCGTTAAATGCACAGTCAACGAAACCCATTGAATGTGTTATTGGTAAATTGTGGTTGGTTTATTTGCAAGCTGATACATCAACTTCACGACATATCAAATCAATATCTAGTAATAAATATAAATATATAGTCGGTAATATATTCCGAGCTTACATATTCTAGACGTTAGCATTAGCAATCCATTTTAATAGAGGTGATCTAATTTCCACTTTAGCTTCGTTGGCTGTGATTTGAGATTTCGGGGTACGTTGAATAATTTAATAACCTGTTCTTAAGATTCGGCACACCGAATGAAAATGTAATTTATTCAATTGCTTGTATGGACCACAAAAATTTTCTAATTTAGATTTTCTATTAGTGGCTCAGAGTATAGTGGATATATGCCTGGTGTATGGTAATAGACTCACCACTTATTCCGTACTGGGACGTAAACGTAACTGGTGAAGCGTGGGAGTGTACTACACTCCTCTGCCTTCCTTTTCGGGGATACAGGCGTTATGTTACGTTACGTCTTTTCTTAGAATGAGAAGGGTTACGGTTGAAATTCAGCCACGCTGGTGAAGTGCGGGTTGGGATAAAAATAACAATTTAATCATGAACACTTTTCAATATTACAGTGGGCATTTCAACGACTTCCCAACTTTACAATACTTTGCTCTCACACTACAATATGTGTTACAAGTAAAGACTGTGCGCAGTATTTTCGTCATGCAGTTCCACTTTTGTTCTCCTTTGTCTCTCCAAAGTATTCTCGTGTGTACTTTTGTTAGAACCCCACATATTCTGTTGTCAGTGGCAGCGTAGCGCGGTGCATAGATTGTGAGCCTAAATGAGAAATTCCTTGAGTATGAAAACGTGCCTCGCTGCGACGTGCTAGGGATGTAGAGCAAATTGCGGGATTATATCGATAACTTGGGATTGTCTCTTGTAATTTTATAGGAAACATATTCTGTTTTCTCTGACACATTTTTTGCAAAGTACGTTGGATCACCGCGAGATATGATGTAGAGTTTTACATATTGTCCTTCTATGTATATAAATACATAAGTGTTTACTTATATAAAAAAATTCGCTTATCATATACCTAAAATAAATATAAATATAATATGTATGTAATCGTTACAATATCTATTTATATTTTCCATGGACAATCGATCGGTAGATTTCACATTATTGTCGGAATAAGACATACATAACATATACTTATTAGTAATCTATTAGTAATAATACAATATCTGAAGTACATTGCCATCATTATCATTATACTTATATTTTCAGGCCATGTCCCTTAAGAGGTACTTGGAGAGCATTGAGTACTAGATGTGATGGACAACTCTAGTAACGTTCTGCCTTTGGACACGAGTTTTTTGAGAAAATAATATCAATATGAGTTGTAAATAATCGACAAAACATGTGTGCCGCCCTAATCCCGCGCTCGTACGTAAAGAAAGTGCCCATCTGGAGCGTGTATTAATTCGAGGCTGAGGTAATGTTGGGTTTATTAAAGTCTCTCGAATTTTTTCTCGACTTTTCACCTCGTGGCCTTAACTTAATTATTTTTATAGCGGCAAATGCCTCGTGTTTCCTCGCACGTGTGCCGTAGATTTAAAACTGTGGAGTGTTTTGTTTCCGACACAGGTTTATTTATAGTGCAGAGAAAATTGTTTTTTTTTTTCTTCGCCTCATACTTTTGTATATGTTAATTATATTGGAGTCTTCTCTGTGGTGTATGCATGGTGATAGAAATAAATTTATTTATTTAATTATATCATCATCATAAATACTTTTATCATTCTACTATTGAACGTGGATCTCCATCTACCATGACGAGGCCATTGTCTACCACGCTATTCAAGTGTGGTTTGGCAGAGTAACATAACCTAAGATATCCTAGTGTCAACCTTGTATAGGCAGATACATTTTATTATTCTCATGCCTACGAAATAATAAACGTGTACTGGTGTGGGTGTTTCAATTAAATATTTCTATATGTGAGTGTTTTCTACGTATTTCTATGAACGCCTACGTTGTAAGTGACGAGTAGTTTTTAAGGAGCGGATTACAAGTAGCGAAGGCGTCCTTAGTAAGATTAACGGGTCACTTTTTAGCTTATTTAAGAAGATTCACATAGCTTTTATGAACTGGCTGTGGCGGAGTCAGAAGTCTTCACAACCGGGTAGATGTATGAAGAGAGTAATGAACGCAGGAGCACGTTAACTCTGTAAGGATGACGTTTGGAAGTCGTTACTATCTGCCTATACCGCAAAGGACTTAACGCAGTGATGTAATAATATTTTTTTTTTATAATTTCACTGTAAGACATTGATATCCTGTCAGAATGAGAAGGGCCAAAGCTTTTACATCTCGTATTATGTATATTGAAATGGAAATCTCTAGTTCGTATCGTAATGTTGTATTTGAATAATATGAAAGTATTTCAACCCGTATACAAAGCGGCCGGCGTCGGTACGTGTGGTGCGCTTGTCAGCAAACATCTCAATATTGTACCGTATTTATTCTTTGAAATCTGAAATATGACAAATTTATCTCCTTTAAAAGCGGACAGCTACAGAGTAACAAAATGGATATATTGAGATACACGAGTATCAACGTATGTTTGGGGATATTTCAAATTTACTATCGTTGCCAAGATTTATTTTAAGATAAGAAGTAACTTATATTCAGATTGATAGGAACATAGTTTTTGGTGAATTATTATTGTTGTATCATCACGCCAGATCCGTTATGTGGAAGGCGGAAAACCGACTGCTAAATATTTTTACAGAGCTGCCGCACTTCTTTTATGTACATTCAACAATCTTCATACGCTTATTTCGAAGACTTCTCATTCCCGCATTATTTAGTATTCGACCTTTTTGGACAAGAAAGATATTTTGAGAAAGCGGTTGCATTAAACTAACCTAGCTAAAACTAGAAACTTACTTACTTCATTAGGATGTATCTTAGGTAAAATTTTAAAAACGTTACTTATTCAAGATAGACGACAGTTTACTGTTACAGAACCATATTTTTGTAATTGATTACCAGAAATATTACCAAAACGTCCACGCCTGTGAGCGCTCCATTAAAACTTAAGAGCATTTTCTATTGCCCATAAATATAAATATGTGATAAGACGTGAAACGAAAGCGCATTTAGAGTGTTAACTCGCAAAGACAAATGGATTTATATAATGGAGCGAATGGGAGTCGCGGGTGTAACGATAATGGACGTCGGGACGTGTTATTGAAGAACTGTGGGGGAATGTGGACGGGGGATGCCCTCGCGCTCCTCCAATTCTTAGTAATTCTGTACTATGCTGTCTGTTCTATGGTATCGTATATAGGAAATAAGTTGATTACCTTAGCAACAGAATTCAACTTAGTCGTGCTACTGTATTAAAGATGTTTCTTTTTAACATTATTTTAATAATTAGGTGTGTATTGAAAATAATGGTATCAAGCTAAGTGATTTCTTTTAATGGTTTTTATTAAAGAGGTTTATGTTAATAATAATGTGGATTTTAATATATACTCGAGTAGAATATATAACTATAATTTTTCCACTGGATATATGCATAGAGTACGTAAAGCTTCAGTTGATTGTAAACATAATTCTTGACACTAAAGATAGAACTACAACGTTCGTATAGTAAATAGACTAATCAAAAACTTTTGGAAGTCTAGAAGGAACATAACATGCACATCTCTTAAGCTGTCACACATGTGCATACAACTATATTAACCAGGTATGCATACGAATATGTTCACCATACGGAGCTCTATATTTCAAACTCATAACTTCCTCCTCTGACAGTATAGAGGATTCTGAAATTGCCCCGTTTCGTGTTCGTCGCTACATAAAGTTGGTGCATCTTGTTTGCCCTTATTTCTGTATGTCTCTACCACTCTCTAGTATCGTTTAGGTGTATACTGTACCTACACGATGCCAGACTGTGCGCAATATTACGATATTTCTCTTGTGCGCTGTGGTAGTTTGAGATACTAAGTTTAATATTGTTGTTTCAACAAGTCTTGTGTTATTTGTTTTTTTATGTACAGATTATGAAATTAAATATTACAAAACAAACGCTTAAATTTTATAAACAAGCAAAAATGGAGTACCATAGTAGGTATTAAAATTATGGAAATATAATTTAAAAAAATCATTTTATACAAAAGACCTTGTGGAAGAAATGTCAAGCAATGACTGCTTAAATCCGAACAGTCGTCATTATCATCCTGTCTAAGCCCACTACTGAACACAGGCCTCTCCCGAGACTCTTTTGCCCATAATCCCAGGCTGGGCACGGGGAGGAAATTGGAAAATACCATAACCAATCTGAACAGCGCGAGCCACGAGTGAGTTAATGACGGAAGTATGGTATTGTCTATAATTTCCTAGACGAACAGAAGACACTCGAAGCATACTTGAGAGACAATTGACTTTGTTCAGTGATAAAAATGTATAGCAACTGATTAATTTTGTTTAAAACATAGTTCTACAGAATTTAACATTGTATATTTAAATGTAATCTTTTTAGGCTTTTCCGAGTTATATAGATTTTATCGTGAGATAAGCAGTCGTTATGTAAAAATACATATGTGTGAGGAATACCTAACTAGTCTACTTTAATATATATTTAACAACAAATTTTTTATAAAGCAAAATAGTTAAAGGCATATATAATATAAGCTAACAAAGTTTTAAATAAACACGTTACATCTGTTATCGCAGGCGAGAATATTGCCTTTAGGTTTAATAACTTGAAGCCCCTAACAAACGACGCGTGGGAATAGATCGCAGATGGTATTTCTAAACTCGGAACGTGCCTAGACCGGTATCGGTTTATCTCGGTATGGACTGCTCGTAAGTCAGGTCACCGTTTAATGTATTTCAAACACTTAAACCTAGAATTTATCGGGCTATTTACTAGTTTTTGTGCCAAGATTGGATCTTAATCGTTAGTTTTTCTGTCTACACGTTTGGATACTACTACGTGGGATAATACGTATATAGAGTCGTCTTAATCAGTACTTTAATAAATAAATTGATTAGGTTTACTGCTACTGCTTTCACGAGTTCCGCTGATAGACTTTTGTTGTCATCTTTGTCCTAACATTCTGTTTTATCGTACCACTGTTGGACATGAGTCGTCTCCCTTGTTTTATCTATCTCATATTACAAGGCATACCGAAATGATATTTAGCTGTGAAAGAACTTAATTGTAGACGGCTGGTGTTTCCCTTTGACAATTTTCCTTATCACAATCCAGTCAATAAAACTTGCCTGATTAACTTATAAGTTATAATCCTATGAGCATTCATTTCGGTGTCAATAAATATTTTTCCTTTATATTTATATTGCTTGATTTTCTACGTCTGTTTAATAAGTTATATTTACTGTTAAGTCAAGTGAAGTGGTCGATGTCTCAGCTTTGGACTTGTTGACAATTTCATTGGAAACTGTGGGTGTCAAATTCAATGGGTCCTCAATGTAAGTTAAGTGAGTCTGTTGATACTGAGATGTGAATAGGGGTTAACGACAGCGTGGGAGGCACGTGGGTTGGAAGAGACGCTAGACGGTACCGAGACAGGAATAACTATTCCTTAATCATTAAAGTTACAACTAAACATCAATATTATTTACTATCATGTCATAAATATTAGTGTTTATTTTGTATGTATATTGTGAACATCTTATTCTGTTGTTGTCCAAATGAAAAGGAAACCTGAAATGTATCTGGGTGTTGCGTAAATTTTTGTTAGTGCCTAGAAATTTCACGGCTCAAAAATTCAAATACTATTTTTGTTATCATCGACCTTCTCATCGTTTCACGATTGTACACAAATTTTATAAGAATACGAACGGTCCCGAGTTCACAATCATTAGTTTAACATAAGTCGTCAGCAACTTCAAGTTTTCAATAATTAATGAACACGAAAAAAGCCTGACTTCACAGACTAACCGCATCGTGTCGTAAATATAGTCCCAGGTATCGTAGTAACAAAGTTTAAACAGGACCTAGATACATTTTAGAAGCGAAATGCGGTTTTGGGGCGACGTGTATATGTTTGTAGATAGCGCTCGGTGGCTCGCCGCCTGCAGAGTACTCTCAGATGTTTTTTATTCATTCTAATGTTGCAATGTAAAGCATTTTCTTTTTAATTATCGCAGCAATACTTAACTATTCGCCCTAACGGAATAGCCAAGTTTCCAATCAGAAAAAGGAATAATTGGTTGCTCATAAATTGACAGAAAAACCATAAGTGTAAAGTACAGTTCACTATTTTTTGTAACAGCACTTTGTTGGACGGACTCCAGAACTAAGAAGCTGCAAAAACTGAGGGAGCGACTTGGAAGAGAGAGAGAAACACAGGCAGATAGAGCTACGAATCACAATAAATTGTATCCAGTTTATATCGAACCCTTACTGAGGCGGTATGTCGAAGGTCTATAGCATATAAATCATACCTACAGGATTGAATCGTAACGAAAACCTCCAACCAATCACCCTTTATCAAAAGGGTTTGCGTTGTATTGGAAATAGAGCCCGCTCGCTATAAAATAAAACTGTATATGATAATGGTAGAGCAATCTAGAGCAACATATATTTACATCAAAAATTTCATCTTTTTCTATATTGAACCTAGAGGTATATGTATAATATACAGATACAAGTACAATGTAACATAGAGGTATCGTATTTGACACTGTTCTTTTTCCAACCCTGTAAGGTACCTGGAGTAATAATATAGTGATAATAATAATAATCATAATGTTGCATGTATTAAATTATGAGATCTTCAAATTTCAATACGACTTATTAGGTATAAGGAAAATCCAATCAAATAGATCAAGGCGTTTGGTTATCTTTGTGTTTGGCAACAAATTATAGTCCTAGGGAGAAAATTGTTCTTTAACATTCATCATAATTCTTTTAGACACTATTTTCTTCTTGACATACTTCTGGGAAACCTTCATGAAGGTAAACTTTAATAAAATACCTTTGAAGGACACCTTGTAATATTTTAATTGCACACCTTGCTTCCTACCCGCGTAATTGAAACTTGGAACCGATTTTAATTAATTACTCTCTTTCAGTTTGTACTAGATACACTATTAAGTTTTACGCCCATATGATTTTAATTATTGCTTGTTATTATTATATCATTATCCTAGATCGCTTACAGGGTTGACAGAGTGCACCAAGTCCTAAATACTTATTCATTATTCTGTCAACTCTGTATATCTATGTCTATCAATCTCTTTTTTCAGAACTGACGAGTTTCTCCTTCTTCTTCGAAGTCATTATAATTTTTTATACTACTGTTCCTAATATCTACCTATCGATTTTAAAATACCCACAGGTATATTCATTATTTCCAACTCAGTATTTCCTTACAATATGCATAACTACTCTATTTATAACCTCTTTGCGTGCTCGCGACAGTCCCTTGACGCTTCTCGCACAATACCTTTTGACATCAGCCGCACGCGTGAAGCTGGATTTTTCTTAAGACACCCTAAGGAGTACAGTAACTTAAAATATTAAATATTTTGCAAACTCGGTACGAGTACAAATATTCTTTGGAAAAGTATTCTCATAGTAATAATGTGTACTAGCAGTAAAAATACATGCAAAAAACACGAGTCAAGATTACGATAGATTTCGAAACAAATTTATTTTGTTTAAATTATATAAGCTTATAGAATGCCAATCGAAAAAATTATCAATAAATTCCATTCTCAATGATTTATTAACTTAAATAAAATTTCAAAGTCGGTATACGCTTTGAGTTTCATTACGAAAAGTTTTATAATATTTACGCACACGACTATTATAAATTATTTTTTAAAATCGTTCCAGAGTGAATACATAGAAGCTTCCAAAAAACGAATATTATAACGTAATTAAAGTAGCGATTCAATTTACGATAAACGCACATTGTTCGGAGGCGGCCAATTAAAACTTTTATCAACTTTCATATTTCGATTGATGGCTTCCATAAAGTTCGAACGTAATTACCGTGTTTGTATATCAACTTGACTTATTTATTGTATACGATATATAAACATCTTTATTAGCTTTATTGACCAAGAATGAGGAGAAAAATCACAGTTCAGAATAAAATTGATTCTTCAATATTATTGATTATCGAAGTGTTTTAGGTTTTTCTATCATGAAACTCCGTGACATGTTAAATTGTTTTTTTTTTTATAAAAAACATTTATAAAAGTTGTATTCATATTTATCATATTGAACAGATTGTGTTCTAAATAAACATAAATTAACATAGTTTTCCCGAAGATTCAATGCGGGTAGTTGTGAAAAGGCATGATGTTTAGGACGCTCTCGCTCTGTTGAGTGCTCATTCAAGCGTCTGACCCCGTCATGAACGGACGTAGATGCATATGGCGGTATTAAATAACGATTAAAGGTTGGCATTTCATAAACGGAAAGGTGTTATTATATTATCGTTCATACTGAATGAGACTTTTAGAAAATAAAAATATTGTAAGTGTCATAGTGATTGTAAAAATATGCAACGAAAAAAAACTTTTTTTACAATTATTACCATTATTATCATAATATTATCACGCTACTTCCCTTACGAGGTTGAGTTTGAGGATCGAATGTAAAATATTTCTATCCTTAAATGCTCAAGTATAAAACCCACCAAATAAATTAAGCAAATTTAATCATTCAATATAACTACATTTGATTGAATGTAAAAAACACAGCTTTATCATTTTTGTCGCTAACAAAGTACGCTCAAAATTACATCAACATTCATCAAATATCTGAATCTCTTAGCGGTTATCAATTTCGCAAAAGCTCACAATAGAATCACTGACCGTGACGTGATGAAAGAACATTGAAGAGTTCTTTTATCAGCGCTATTTCCCTCGCTGTCTTTCTTGACTTGACGTCGATAGATGTCAGGGCGAACAATACGCGTAGAATACGCAATCTATTGAGTACAACGCCAGCTGAATTGAGTTGTCTTCGAATAGGGATTCAGCCGACACGTGACGTCACAATATCGTACGCTCTTAAACATTTATTACGCTTTGAGAAACCTTTGCTACCACAATTTTAGTTATTTTGGTCGTTCACATGTAGGTATACTCGTTACTGCCTCGTTGGTCTTGTGATTGCACGAGCGATGATTAAACATGATGTTCTGGGTTCAATTCTCTTGTCGGACGCAGTATTGGATTTGTTTATCTTGGAATTAGTAGCTCGGAGTCGAGAATTCTGCTCGGTGGATGGCCACAGATTCGCTTCCATTACCCGGGTCTTATAACTGGTGGAACTGGGAGTTCTATATTCCTCTGCCTACCTGTCGAGGAAATAGGGGCAATATGTTATATTTATCTATATATACGAAGTTATATAGTTTCGTTACAGTTTTAGAGTTGGAACGAAGTTATGGCACTTTTAGTTGACAGTTGGGTGTGTTCAGGCCTAAAAAAAAAAAAAAAATGCCTAGGCCTAGATGTAGTTAAATGGAGTCTGGAAGGCTGGCGAAGTTTCGATTGTGTTCGTATGTATATATTGAGTCAGAATAATTTTCGTTTTCTTAAATTACGTTAAGTCAGTTAAGAGAAATTTAAAGAAGAGCTGTTATATTACACTAATTAGTACATAAATATTGAATTATATTTCTTCGTAGCGTTAGCTTCTTATGTATGTTTACCAAGCTCTTTTAAAACATGCAATGCAATGAAATGTAGTGGTCCTAAGCCCAACCACCAGTCGAGAGGTCCTGGGTTCCAACTCGGGTCGGGTATTTATGGTTATTTTCAAACTTGAAATTTTTAGTAGTGCCTTGGAGTCTCATTCTCTACTTCGTAGTGGGACGTAAAGGTAACTGGTGAAACGTAGAAGAGTAC
>DWDU01004277.1:0-10880 GCA_018245575.1 Jemadia suekentonmiller | reverse complement strand
CTGACACTTATATTTTCTACTTAACACTGAAAATAGTAAATACCAAAAATTTAATCAAAATGACCAAAAATTTTATATTACACTTACTTAGAATTGTGTGCGCAGCCGTCCATCGAAAATGTTTGGTGTGCACTATAGATGGGCAAACGTAACGCATGATCGTGGTGGCCCGGCGCAGGGTTCAGGAATCGAGTAGATATATGTTAGTCCGTATTTAACCCGCGTCCGCAATTCCCCCATCGTCCCCTATATTGAATTTGTATATTATATTGCTTGTATTTGTATGTATTATATTAATTTGTAGGTACTGTATATATTGTGTATTACTTATCTATTATTGCAATTTATTTCTGCCTATGTTTAATATTTTTGTAGTATGCACCTACCACATGCTCTCTCCATCATCACCCAGGGTTGACTGGAAGAGAATGCCATTATGCATGAGTATGTCCTTGTATCCCTTAGTTCAAGGTAATACGAATAAATAAATATACATAAATTAAGTTATGTATTTTCACTCTTTTTTGATATTTGTAATTCTGATGTTAATATAATGTAGATACTAATCAGGTCTGTAAGGACAAAGGCATTCGTAGAATTCCTCTACTTATCTTGTGAGGAATCTGATGTGACGATTTGATAACAATAATTAAATTGCAATTGGAAAATTTAATTTAATTTTCGAATTAAAATTTTCTTTTGCGTTATAAAATAACGCGTGAAAAGGGAAGATAACGACAAATAAGGCTGTATCTACTCTGGATTATTAAAATGTCATGATCTACAATATCACGTGTTAAAATTCAAAACTATGTCCGCATAACGAACTAAACAAAGGGCAATAATTCAGTGTCAAATTAAAATAGAGGTAATTAATACATCAGCTAACTATCTTAATAATTACTCTAATTGTACACGATTACAAGAGATCCGATTCTAGGCTCACATGAAGAGCATGAAATAATATACACCATGGCATATTACTAATATCTGAAAACGATATTACGAGTAAGTCGAACAGTTGTAACAGTTCGATTTGTAAGATCAGAAAATATTTTGTACGTCTGTACATTAAAATGTCATGCGTCTTTGAGTTATAGCTATATTTTCTCGATAACGAGCTGCTTCATAGGCGAAAGGCATTAAAATAAAAAAAAGTGTATCTCGCGATGATTTACTGCGACTGGAACTTTATAAACAAGCGATTGCCAAGTAATTTACGTACAAGTTTCATGTAATTTACGACCTTAACACATTTGTTAACATGTCTTTACTTATACCAAAATACACAGAAACATTTCAGTGCGCTTATAAAAATGTCTTCAAATGCTTTTATTTACTGTATAAATCATGAAAGATAAAATGTAAATATGTATTAATAATAATATCTTGGGACATGTTAAATGTTTTGTGAGTTTTTATACACATTATTACGTATATAACGGCTTAAGTCGCGTATGTTTTTTCCGGAATGGCTCGACAGTCTCTGCCGCGACCTCGCTGCTATTGGCTAAACTCAAGAAAGACCTCGTACAGATCAGAAAATAGCGTGTGATATACATATACACTGCAGAAAAGATTGCTATATTTGTACTTTGGAAGAATCTAAGATTTTACAACAAAACTGTAATAATCGGACATAGCCTTTTTACATACGAACAATGCAGTCAAATAAAACTCCGCTCTGTTAGTTGAGCAAGTTGAGTTGTTCGCGTTGCAAGCATTCAACTGGATTAACTAACTTCCTCGCAATCTTCCCGCGAGACAAACTTAAAATTCTGACATCAGTTTCGGGTATTAAAGGCTTGTTCGCTTCATAAATTTATAAGGCCTCACTCCCACTTAATCTTCTTAGTAAGCCCTTGTCCTGTATTAACGAATAAATATGTACGGTATTCTCTTTTTGGTCACGTCCGATTAGAATAACCTCCCGCGATGGACATGTAATTTGATAATAACCCCCGAGTGCCGTGAATAAGGTAAAATTTTGATCGCTAATTCCTTTTGTGAGGAAATTCGAGTAATCTCGTCCTAATTGGGAAAAGAAAAGGTAAATAAATGGTAATTGTCTCGCTGTTGTCGCTCGCAAATCAGGCGCTGAAAACTTCAAGGATTATCGTCTTCCATTGAAATAGTAGGTACCTACTTTTGTATTTCTTACCTCTGCCTTCGAAATACTCAGTTAATTCTCAATTATTTGTCATTCCGCAAAATCAGTTGATTTTCTCAACTAATTTGTGTAAGCAAATCTTTTGATGAACTAAAGTTTTTAATTAAATTTCTAAGTAAATCAACCATAATTACAAGTGGACCTTAATTTGTTTCGTTTTGGTTGATAACGAATACTTGTAATTAGCATTAAGATTATCGTATTATATGTACATATAAACAAAGCGCTGAATATCACCTTAAATAACGTACATGGGGCAAAAGAAGAGGCAACTTACTTAACGATTGATATGATTTGTTACTCATAACGTTATCGCAAAAATACTGGACGGGCATTGAAATACATTACAATTATCATCGCCTACTGCAAACTATAATTATTTTGTATTTTTTTACTACGTTTCCATTAACGTCGCCGTGCTGTATGGAAAGAAAGTACATAGAAAAAATGACATATTGGTTTACCCTACTGAAACAGCGGGGAGGTAATGCTTTTAATGTTATGTTTATGTGATTGTATGTATATATGAATGTTTGTATGTATATATAACTATTGCGATAGTACGCGCTATGGCCCAAACGGATTGATTGATTTAAGCAAACCACGTGTCGATAGATCCGCGACGACAGTGCGTAGGCTATAAGTGTCATTTTCATGAGAAATAAACAGTTAATTTTATATGGCAATAACTTTAGAAATTTATGGGTGTAATAAGTTTACGATTTGAATAATAACTGACGATGTCTATTTTGCTGTACAAATTTATTCATCACCTATATTTACATATTTCATTATTTCATACCATAATATAATATTTGGTAATTAAAACTGTTATTCGCATGCTATACATGTATGTATAGTTCTATATTTTATATTGGTTATGTACAACTGCAGATCCATCCCACCGAAAATACTCCTGGCGGCGCCCGTATGCGTTTCAGTATCCAATAAAGTATAATATACTGCATTGTAATTATGCCTGAATATTATTATTCATTCTATTTTTCGTGTAAAGTAGAGCACCTACCTGATAAACGTGTAATATTTAGGCCCTATCTCTGAAACCATTAATACGCGGCGGCTTAAGTAATGTACATCATGGAGGAACAATTACGTAATTTAGTAGTAATTTAATTGCTAAGAACATTAAGAAGAGAATGTGAGCATAATACCATCTAATACTTAACTGTGAAGTGGGTCGGTGCTTATTCAATTAATGGAAACATCTATAAGATTCGTAAATTACTTTAATTTGTAATTTATCTTAAATAATGCGCATTAATGAGTTACTAGCACAATCGCAATTTCACTATTAAACGTTTCGCGGTCATATATATACTTTAATTCACAACGGCATCTTCGCTGGTAGAGAATAATTTTGTCAAAATTTATGTTCTTGCAAAATTTGTAACATAACATTTCGAGAAATCCCGTAATGTTTCGTAACATCGGTGTTATTCCGTAATCAGCGATCATGGTCAAAAACATATATGTACATGTTATCACCAATACCACTGTTGATTACGGGTTTCCTCTCAGAACGAAAACGGTTCACCACGTAGCCTTCGATACTGACCAAGAGTAGCATGAGACTAAACTTTTGCTTATGTTGTTTCCCTTCACTGTTATAGAGAATGACATTTTTCTTCAAGACGCACATAAATTTTCGAACTCAGAAGCGTGCCAAGATTTGAGCCCCAAACCACCGGAATGGGAAGCCGAAGTCTAAATTAAATGAACATGTTGACGTTTTCTTATTATAACAATAATAATAAGATTTTCTATGAACTTTTGTATCGGAAAAGGCGTTTATAATACTGGCAATAGCATACATTTCAATCAGCAGCAGATAAATTGTATTTTATTGGAAAATCGTACTAACCCTAATATTATGCTCAATATTGCTAATACTCGTATTATGTCGCTATTATTTCTCGCTTACTGACATGATATTGTACTAGATAATGTCCCAAATATTTGTTGATAAATGATGGCTTAGTAATGTATGTCCAAAATCCAAACGATCTGTCACCACGTAGCTATTGCGCGATGTTAGCTGTGAACCAACATCCAGTTGTCAACCGTCTTAAGGTGTCAGACAAGATATCACTTCAGCCTAACAACTTGCGTACTGCTAACCATACAGGTCAATACAAGCGATGTAACTAGAACCGGCTAAGCTAGATATGAAACTTAAGGTACATATTCGTATCGATACACCAGTCTTACAGTGCCACAAACAATCGTTTACCTTTGCCCATATCTGGTAGGTACAGCGTACGCCCGAGCGAAAAGGAGTCAGTTGAATACTACATTGTTATTTCCATCCAACGAAATATAAGAGGCCATTACGCTAATATGAAGCATTGAATTCACTTGTCCGGCAATTCTCGTATTTCTTTTAGCTGCGATGCAACAGGTTGCAATAGCATTAAGACTTTTGGCAATCCAACGCTAAAATAATTTTTCAGCGTCACGAACAGGAACGCTTAAACTAGCCCGTTCCCGGCGTGGCTCCACATAAAACAGCGCACAGAAATTAATACTGCCAACAAGGCGAGATATATCGTCGTTTTTTTCATCCCCCGGGGAGCAAACTCCTTTAAAATCTATTATAGAAACCACTAATTTCGCCCAAAGATCCCTTGTAAACTGGGGTTGAACGTAAGCCCATAAGGTCCGTGTACATCATACGGGCGCTACGCTCTGACACACGGCTTTGCTACATGATAAAGCACCTGTTCATATGTTTTATAGTCTGCACATCGAGTTAAAATATATTATTAGACGCACAGTGCCGGCTTTATGTATGAGACGAGTCGTATTTATAAATTAGCGGTCTGAACTATTTTCGGAACATAAATTCTGTGTGGCACAAAATAATAGCTGTACCAACCGAATACTCTGTTACAACATGATAAGTTACGGCGTCATTTGTCAATAGTGAGAACTGTTTTACTAATATGTTTTTATTTCAAAACTGTTCATATGTTGGACAGCGTTTGCGGTCCCTGAATCTAGTGATAACGATTTTGAACATAACAATCTTTTCGCTTTATTAGACACTTGCAAATAAATTATTAACTGCGCTCATTGAAGACGAAACCACATTTTTATAGCTCTTATATGTAAAATGTAATGACCAAGAGGCAAGGCGTATTCTATTCCTTTGCGAAATTTTGATCTAATACTGAATGCATTGTTATAATCACATGTGACATATAAGTAATTAACAGTAATGTACTGACCTCGGTATAGCGCAAGCTATCTACCAACCCGATGAAATGCCCTGAGCAGCCATGGGCAGGAGCGTAGGCGGTGCGTGCAGTAGTGCTCTCCGATCTCCAGCTCGCGTGCTAGGCGTAGGGATGGTACGCAAAAACCCTTAACAGGAAGTCTATGGCCAGCAGGAGGTTTTTACATAAGCATTCTTCTTTGTCCTCTGTGACGGACCATTAGATCTGTAAATGACAGTTACTTGTAATAAGCTGATTAAATATATACGAACCAAATTACTTCCGGTCACGACAAACTATCGCAAATTTACAAAATCACAAATGTATCTCTTATATATGACGCACCGATATATTTCTAAGAGATCTGCCAAAAGAAAAGAAAAATACGAGTCTTTCGTAGGAATACATTATCATAGTGATGCACAAAAACTTGTGGTGTGAGAGTGAAACTGGAACAAAGGCGCAGCGGCACTCCGGCGTGATTACTACGACCTTATGATTAGGCGACTGCAGCAAACAGAGATACAGGAATTAGGACAGTAGCTACTGTTACTGTACTGTCGTTTAGATTTACTAAAATCATTGCTTTTGTAACGCTCTCAGAGCTGACTCGGTGACTATCACACACGATATGTTAAGTGATATACCAATCCTACAGATTACTAGTAATATTAGGTATATGTACCTACATATATTATTTTTTTAATAATATGCCTATGAATATCAGTATAGTCAAAGGATGGTTTTATACATTTTTATGTTAAAATCTTTTATTTTGTAACTAATTTGAAAACTGAGATTACTCTGTTGTTGACTAAAAAATATTGAAGGTTTATCTACTGCTTTATCCTCGTAAATTTCGATTTATATGGGAACATGGCACTGTAGCGGTTTGCCGCACAAAGAGGTCCGTGTGGAAACCCGGCTGAAGGACATCCAAACGATGAGTCTTGTTATCTACTGTGGGTGTAGACACATATGTACCTCAGCTAGCTCATAACAAATAATACAGTCAATGGTAGCATAGCGTTGCACGCATAAGGCATTACATATTTATTATTATTATCTTATTTTGTCTCAGTAAGCAGTGTCCCATTACGTAGAGTCTGGGTTCAAATTCTGGTGCGCATTTATTTACAAAGAAGTTTTTTTAAGATTCAATATCACTTGCTGAACCGTTGAAGGAAAATAATTTGCCTGAACATGACGAGCATGGCCGATTATGCTTTAACCTTACTCATTCTGAGACATGTCCAACAATATAAAAGGTGAAGGAGAATGAGTGATTATTTTCTTTAATAGAAGCGAAATCATTGAGTGTATTCTCCAACTCTGCTCCATTGAGAAACAGCATAAACAAGACTTCCCTCGTAACGATACTGGCAACATCCCGTTTCAGTTGTCAATGTAAAATTTTACAGTGATTCAAACAAGTATAAAACACACAGAGAGGATGTATTCAAATTGTTTAATTTATTCAAAAATCACGTACAAATCGCAACGTTGCGCGAAGCACGTACACAAACTTTAACCTTTAACTGTGATCATCAGGTGTTTTAATTTGTAACCTCCTCGCGAGCGAACTCCAGATTTAATATTTCACACGAAATATAGCAACAGCTGCAAGCTTAAGTCTTCCATTTGGTGTTGCAAGGGCACGGAAATTCTTTCCGCGCTACTGTCTTTTTACGATAATAGAAAAGAATATTTCACACTGATTTTACGTATGTTGCCGATGTTTTATTTATTTATCATGTTTTAACACAGTAGGTACAAGCTATTTTAAAATGTACTTTATCGGTGAATTTTCATGTTTACACAGGTGTAAATATGCATAACTGACAAGTGTGTAATTTTTCATTTATCACATCGCATCATATTTCATCAACATTTAGTTTTATGAAACAAAATTTTATCATATTTTCTCATTTTAATTGGTGATCTCATTCCTTTAATTAATTAAAACATTCAGGGTACAAACAAACAATTGATTAACCGTCTAAAAATTTAAGTACATTTTCAAATGTTCTATGCAAAATTTCGGCTATAAAAGCCACATATGAATATGTAAATTTCAGTAAAGATGTATAACAAACAACAATACTCGCGTTTGTATTTTAATATGGCAATAATACAACGACACGAAATTTCAAACTCGATTGCGGAAATAAATACAATGTACAATAGGCATTGTAATGGCGACGCAATAGAACGAAATAAAATAAAATAAATCACATCTATTGATCATTCCAGCGATGTAACTAATTGTTTGTGGAACAAATACAACTAATCCGCTGAATACAATACAATACATACTCGTTATTGATTCTACAACACAATATACAAAAAATTATTAATGTTCGAGTTTAATTAACATTGTATATATCGATACACAAACAATTCATAATAACAGCAGATCTGTGGTTAACTCGAATAAAGGTTATGAATAATTCTATTTATATAACATATTCAACTTTGTCATCTTTATTTGTTTTGTACGAAATAATATAAATTGTAGTAACAAGAAATATTTGTCGGTTAATTGGAAACTAGATTTCACATATTCGCAATTTTTAGTGTACTGAACAATAATTACGGTTGTAACAATTAGGTAATTTGAAAATAGTGAAATTGTAAAAATGTGGTAGCAACAAAGTAACATATACGAGTATGTAGATACTGAATATAGGGTACTAATACGAATAGTGTATCCCCATATGTCTTCAATATTGAAATAAAATCCTATGTTTAGTCTGTTTCTCGAGCCTCCAATTATACTGAGTACGGCCCCTTCTAACAATATGGAGTATGTTCCCTAACGCTGCTTCAGAACTGTTTGATGGAGTCATAAGTTTTTAGTTAATCTTCATTTCTCGAAATTTGAAGTGCGCTCTATTTATATTTTGCACAGTCATGATTACCGTATACTTTTTTTATATATCTCATTGCCGAATAATTTGTTTTACTGCCTGTTTGTTAACTTGGTTTAATTATATGCAAAATACAGTATGTGATAGATTATAATTTACAAAAAAAAAACATTCATTACCATAACTATGTCTGTATGAAAAAATAGGGGCGTTACTTCAAAAATTTTGTCGAAATTTTCCCTTCATAATATTTCACGCCCAAATTCCGAAACCCAGTGACCTGCCGCGCCCAATTTCAGTATTAAGACCACGAAATCTGTCTCCGTCAGGGGCCGGTGCTCACGGTTTCGTTGTACGAAATTAATGCCTGCACAGGCCCGGTTTTAATTTCGCTAGGTGCCGCTGATTTACGATGTCCATATGAAAGAGAAGTATGCGTACCACCTCACAATTAAGAGCTGCACCTTGAAACATGGCGCTCTTGGAACGCATAGCAGTTTCTGTATAAATAGGATGATATAAATTTTATGAAGTTTGCGAGTTTTCACACAGTTTCAACGCAATGATATTTGCGATAGTAATACGAAGGGATTAATCTCATAGACCGAATTGAAGAAAAGCACACACGTTAAGACTAAAACGATTGTTGAAAGTCATGACAACGGCAGCATTGAAGTATTTATTATCAAATACACAGCGCAATAAATTCTTATTATACGCAATTAACAATTAATTGCTACAAAAATGTTGGAATTGCTAATATGTAGTATGTGCGTTACTTTAAGCGCGCAATTAAATTTCACTCGCTCAGTACCCAGCGTGCCCACTGTTTGTGCGTTACATCGCGATGTCAATGTAATTAAGCAAGTGTCGCGTACAATGAGTGATATATCAGTAGTTAATCGTAACAGAGTGATGCTGTACACCAAATTAAATAATAAATATTTCATGTTATAACATTACCACACATTACATTATGTTCACAGCGTATATTTTACATATACATGTACATACGAGTACGTATACCTAATAAAGTTAAGTGTCACACGCGAAAACAAAGTTTATTTACTACGACAAAATTAAAGTAGGTATGTCACAAGAACTATAAATAGTTTGACTATTTATAGTTCTTCAAACTATATTATAAACTATAAATACCTTGACGGGAAATCGAACCCCAGCCTCCTACTGGATAGTAATAACTAGAGAGCATAAAAATATCTAATAGGGCCAAATTCACAGCTTGTATATATTTCGTTTCCTATCTCGTATTATTGGAACTGAAGAGTTTTATAAAATAAATGTATTTAAGAAGAGGTCCAGTTATTTCGATGTTTATTAAATTAAAAAACGTATAAAGAAATAATATGCTGTGATAGAAAACAGCCACTTTTCTTCGTGTTAACTCCGAACTCGGAGCTCTTACCTAGCTGAGAGGTTTTAAACGAAAAATTTGTTATATTGTAAAAATCACACAATAACTTTAAAGAGCACACAAAATTTACATTATACTTCACAAGTCTTTTACAAAATCTCTCCCAGAAACAGCTTAATAGTTCCAGGGGCTTAAAATGCATTGCTCAAATTGCATGAACAATAATCATTAATAACAAATGAAATTCATTCCCTTCATGTTCTCGTTTATTACTTAGATATTAATTAGCACTCGAGATTTACTAAGAAGCTCAGTGGAGCTTACGTTAAGTCCGCAAGAAAACCTGCTCGACACATACATACGGTACATCACTGAGAAGCATGGATCACTGTTGCACGGTAAGGATTTTACGACGCCTTTTAGTCTTCACTAAATTATTTCCTTATTCCCTAGTGCTAAAGTTATTTGCAACTAAAACTGATTCCAGTACAACTCACGTAACCCTTACCAACATGAAATTCAGTTGAGTCCTAAAAATGTAACCGACAGATAAAAACAGATACTTTCACATATTTATAATATTACTTTGGCTAAAGATTATTATGACAGCTTCGCTGGTCGATTCGTTGCAAGCGCGACAGCCGATTGAGAGGACCTGAGTTCAAATCTCGGCTCGGATGCTATTTGACTTTTCTAAGTTAGATTATGTAGTAGAAACTTTTAGAAATAGCTCGGATTCTGGAACTGTGCCCGGTAGGTATATGTCGGAATCTCGATCATGACCGGTGTAACTGTCTAAATATCAGAGTATACTATGCTCCTCTACCTACCTTTTCGGAGATTACAGTCATGAAGTTACGTTATCATTTTCTTTTATCTTTTCATAATCACAATTTCGAAAACTGACTATTTTCACACAAATGATAACAAAATTAATGATATTATCAAAATCGTATTATAATCCATGTGATATAAATACAGCAGATAAATCATATTACTATCACTTTAAAGGTGAACCTGTCCTCTAAATCATAAGCTATCTTGATGCATTATTTATTATCTACAAAACTAATTAAACATTGTGTTAATAACCGTTAATCTATTAAAAGATAATTAACAATGTTCCGCATATTATGCATATATATTATATATATTGACTGCCTCGTTGGTCGTGTTGGTTGCAAGTGCGACTGCCGCTCGGGAGTTCTTGGGTTTGATTCCCGGGTCGG
>DWDU01004276.1:0-10881 GCA_018245575.1 Jemadia suekentonmiller | reverse complement strand
GCATGGCAATAGGCTCACCACCTATTCCATAGTGGGACGTAAACGTAACTGGTGAAACGTGGGAGTGTTCTACACTCGTCTGCCTACCTGTTCGGGCATAATAGGCGTGATGTTACGTTTTTTATGTTTCGTAATAATATTACTCGCAGCGTGTCAGGGCTATCTGTGTGTGTACGCGCTGCCGCGGCAGCCCTGGCCCTCGCCCGCTCACTGGAGTGTACATCTGTTCATATGTCTTCACAATGTACTCAATCAAGCTTACGCGTCATTGTGTTTTCTATTTATATTTGTGTTTGTATCTGAACTTCACGCATATTGGGTTATTTACTATTTTTGTTTCGTTTATAGTTTGTTTTAAGATCATCATTAGCCACTAAAGGTCATACAATGTTGGTGATTAGGTGATTGATCTTATCAATACAAAAAATATTGTTTCGCTAAAAAGTTGTGTGAATTTTTTTTGATTTGGAAGACTCACGTGTTTTTCTTTACATGCTCCGCTTCTTGTACCACTGATGTTCGATGGTACATCTATAGCTATCTATAAAAGGAATAAATCTTTATAAAAAAATATTTCTCATTTTGTCCTCTCAAAACTGAAAATAATTAAAATCTTCTCGTAGCATGTCTCACCGACTAAATTTCAGCATTTTTTATTTCAGTCAGTCAAGAGATTTGTTTAGAAGTAATATATATATTAGAACTTTAAGACATTTCAAACTTTAGGACTTTTTTTAAATTAAGTCATATGATCATTTTTATAATAAAAGTATGTTCCGTAATGATATTCCGTACATAGTATATTCCGTACATAGTATGAAACAAAGTCGCTTCCCGCTGTCTGTCTGTCCCTATGTATGTTTGGATCTTTAATACTACGCAACGGATTTTGATGTGTTTTTTTTAAAATAGATAGAGTGATTAGAGAGGAAGGTTTATATGTATAATACATGCATAATATAGTAGATAAACATTGATCATTTTAGAGGTTTCTAATGTAATGTCGTAAATAAACATGTTTTATTGCGCTTACATTGCGAACGCTGGCTGAACCCTACGAGATGGATCAAAATAATGTACTACAGTATTGTAAACTTTAAAGAGGTTTACAAAAAGCTCCGCGATGGTACATGTCTATCTCTTAAGGATAAACCGCTATAAACACTTTTATCCTTTACATTTTAGCAATATAACATTAATCATTATCCAATTAAGTACCTTAAATAAATTGTGCATTTAATACAGATCAATATGGCCCTTAACGGAATGTATTTGAAATAATTATTTTCGAAGATTACAAATGTAACCGGCAGGGACAGCACGTCAGCACGTCAGCACGTCAGTACCGCGGCAAACAGTGGAATATCCACATATAACCGTCACTTGTCACGTCCACAGACAATCATCATGTGCAAGGTGCAGATGACTCCGTGTCACCAGACGTCGACTCCGCCAGCAGGCCGGGGTATAGTTCATTTCGTTCATTATTAATTGTGCATGTGTTTTAGGCTTTATGTGTATACATTTTTGACAATTACTGCTTTTCGTGCAAATTTCCCTTATAGATTTTGTCATTTCAGTACAAAATACATACCTACATACGCACGCCGGCGTGCGCGCCGAGCGAGTTGGAAAGATTCGGGAAATTTACATATATTTCTAAGTAAAGTTATTCTTCGTAATTACCTCACATCCGCCTGAATCCGTTTAGCAGATTATATGATTTTATAATTTATGAGCTTGGGAAGTGGCCACTGAGTCCCTTTTGTTATATTCTCGTCTGCAACATGATGATAATCAGTTTCATGTTAGTGGTGGGCGTAGGTAACTTACGTCCAGGCCGCAGGTGCAGGGACCATTTGTGCGCCGTAACGGAATGGGATAAGAAAGAGAATGTACTCGAGTAATTATGTTTAATTCTAAAGTGGGCACAAGATGCACACAGTGTGGGCAGTGAAAAGAAATGTAAAGCAATGAAACAAAGTTCGGCTCCGAATAAACTTTTATTGGACAAACATGAAGGAGTCGACTAGTAGACAGGCCACTCGGTCGCCGCCGCAGGGCTCGCGCCGGCCGCGCGCGCCGCGCCGACCTCACTTACGCTAACACTGAACATAGTCAAATAAATAACCTTAGCACATAACGTGATTACTCTAGAAGGTGACGTAGGTACAGGTACATCTGTATGTAATTGTTCATACAAAACGTATAGCACATCATTAGATTAAAGCAAAACTTCTTCCCTAGGAACTGGTACCGTCGAGGAAACCCGCTCCAAGGTTGGGGTTGGAGCGGACTTTCAAGCAAACTCGCGGCGTCAGCGAAATAATTAACATTTATGTAAATTAATATTAAAGATTATTATATAACATTACAATGTTTGTTTAGATATGACATAGGTTATCTAGAGTATCGTAATATACAATGCGTCCGTGGTTTAGGCCTCCTCGCCCGCCGCGCCTTCTGCAACACAAACACGCATCAGTAAATACACTTCGCCATGAATACTTTCAATACTGACACATTACGTAACAATGTTTACAGATATATCAATTTGGCGTACAATAGAAAATATGTGGCAAAACACCGCGCCAGTCCATCGGAGATATATTTTTTATAAATTATCACATAGTCAACAATGGGTAAGTGAATGTCTTGTTGGATGGCTATGTTTGTGTTTATAAGTAGTGCATATATTTAGAAAAATTGAATCCAGCCGCAAGTGACAAGAGAATATCGTGTAATGTGAACGTGTCTTGTTCGAGGCCCGAGCACGCTGCACTCAGCACTGAAAGTGTTTCGTCGGTATTGTCTTCCGGAATTCGCTCGTTTTTTAGCTCTTTGTACATACTAACGTTGATAATTCACGGAACGATCTTATATGCGCCTTTACCCACATGCAAAACTCTCCGAAAGGTAATTGTAATATTAATAAACTATCGGTGAAGTCTAACGTTTAATTTGAAAAAGAAGTTTCAGTTTACATTGAAAATTATTTTCCACGAACGGGACGCCAGTGTCGCCCTGCGCGTCGAGCTCTAATAAATCTCTAAATCCCTCTCCGGTATAAATAATAAATGTTATTAGTACCAAACAACGCGGCTAGTGTCTCCCGAGGGTCATATTCGGCAGCGCCGCTTAACGCGGATCACTTATTAAATTAACTCGCAACTCCTGCTGTTTGCTAACTTTTGTATTGTTTTGGATTATTTAGGCAGCATTTCACCGACTGTGACTCCGCCGGCTTTTAAACACGTTTATCGTTCATCAACTGCCCTCATTATGTCGTATAAAGTTTAGAATGGCAAAGTTTGAAACCAAATTTTATCTTTTAAAATTTAGTGTGAGAAATGTTGTCTTAATGTGCTATTATATGCAGTTGGCCACGAATATCTATTTACTTTGCAGTTTAAAATGAATAAGTGACATTGTGTGATATTGTTACAGCTAGCACAGAACGCGCGCGGCGTGCGGGACGGCGGGGCGGCGGCGGGGCGGCGGCGGGGCGGCGGCGGGGCGGCGGCGGGGCGGCGGGGGGCGGAGCGCGCGCCCGCCGCCGGAACCGTTAGTCGGTTATTGTGCAAATTAACACATTAATTTTTTGCCCCTTCATTCCCACAAGGACCACTTGTTTATCGGGATGTTAATTTAATTTAAATACTTATTGTGAGTATAATCATAATTCAAATTTATAACTTCCCCTAAATTTGTATTTTATTTCGTTAAGTACATACTCAAAAACCCTATTGGACTTTTATATAGTGCGTTGGGGAGCTTTACCGGATATATTACACTGTCTGCTGTCTATACTATTATAGATAACTTACATTTGTGAACGAAGTGCGAATCTTTGTTATTTACAAGATATTCAAATTGAATTAAGATTATAATGTTCTTGCTTCAAACCCGGGCCACCAATGGTACCAATGTTTTTTCTTACATCGTAACATCTCTAACTAACTAACAATCTAACATCGATTTTCTAGTAGTGGTTCGGAGTGTGGATTAGTGCCCGGTATATCGCAATGGGCTCACCCCGTATTCCATAGTGCATAGTATTCCCCGTATTCCATAGTCCTTTACATACGTTATGTTACTGTTTTTTTACAACCTTATACGTATAAAAATAACATGACAGAGGTCAGCAGCTGGGCGCGCACCACGCAACAACTCCGGGATGGAATTTAATGAAGGCTTGAAGAGCGATACATACGATAGATACGAGTATGTCTCAGGTATAATACTAGCAGTTACAATATAATATGTATACCGTGTACTTTACTTAGGTCAGTGTAAACGTTTTTTTTTATGGTTTAAATAGACGATGATATAAAAATGTGGTGTTAATACTTAGTTTAATAGACAGAAAGTTCAAACAATAAATTATTTGTCACGTAACTGAACATAATTATGATTTTTTAATTTGTTCAATAAATTGGCAACACGTTAATGTTAACAGCGTGGAAAAGCGAGTTAGATTGGTTGAAACAAGACTCGTTCGTGAATTATGTGCATATTTAAGTGTAAAGTTTAGAGAGGCTTGTAACAACCTGGTCCCGCATAAAGTCTACGGACATTTTTAATTTAGTAAAGACAACAGATATGGACAGATAAAATTAATTGACGCAGTCATTTGTACGTGACACGACCCTAACATCTTCACATTGTAACAGCTACACGCGGCGGCGGCGGCGGCGGCGGCGGCGCGTTCCGAAGCGTTTATTGTGTGTCGGTGTGTGTGACTACACTTATGGCCTTAAACATGTTTATGCACATTTTCAATGCGTTGAATATTATTGTGCTAAAATAAATGCCAAACTTGTGATAGAGAGCGAATTTAAATACGTGTATCGTGGCCTAGCGGTTATATGTAGGCACACCCGCACAGGCGCTGCCTAGTTCGGTAACAGACGTCCATGGGTGGCGATTTGCCGAAGTAGTTAAGTTTATCTTATTTACTACACTGTGTGCGTATATTTGGTTATACGCTAGCTAACCTCCACTACACGAGGTATAGCGATCGCGTAAGTGATTCAGTAATGGAACTGGGAACCAGATCAAAAATAAGTTGGAAGCGAGTTTGTGTAGTGTAATGTGGATCCGGGAGTGAAGTGCATAAGTGAAGGTGAACTCGTGACGGGTTCACGCGCGCTGCCAGCGAAAACAAATTGATCATTATGTACCGAAACCAATCTAGTTATTTGGCAATAATTATAGAAACTTTTATAATAATATTGAAATTTTGTTGCAGCGGGGCAACGTGGGTGGTGGCTTTTACGAGATCATCACAAATTTACAAATAACTTGCTTACTTTAGTTCAACCACTCGTATATAAGCGTAGTTAGAAAACTGAATATTTAACAGTGTTCAAAAAGTTTCCATTCATTAAAAAGTTTCCATCAATCTTGTTGTACCTATTGCACACGAATTTATTCTTAGTCTTTAAATATTTTCCAATTATTGAACTCCGTCATGGAAGCGTTTCGCTGTCGGATTTCTTATCGCCCCATTTTCATTGGGCGGATGTTTGCGCGCTGCCGTAACTTTGGATAACATTCTATTTCCAGTGAAACCCCTCCAGACAACCCGCATAGCTACTCGTATGTGGTATCTCTGGCGATGCCACCCATGTACATTTATGTATTTAATGTGCGCGTGCTGTTATCACCCAGTTAACTAAGTTTTTAAGGAGATGTAACCACAGCTACGTCGCATCGAGCTTAAGGCTAATACGCAAGCAGTGGATCTATCTTCGCTCATGGGACAGGCTGACTCATAGCACGGCGCGCCGGCTGCCCCACCGCCGGCTGTCCTTCATGTCGGTACTGTTGTTGGTGATTACGTACTATGCCTGTTAGTGCGCGTGCTGCACGCTGAGTCGCGATAACACTTCAACGGTCGTACTTTAGGCCTGTATACATACATGTGAATATGTACCATGTTTTGCGTATCGAATATGCCACACACATGTATGTAAATCGTCACACACTTCAAATATCGTACAATGAGGTGTGCAAACTACTCTAACGAGCAGGCGGTGACGCCTGCGGGTGACGCAGACAACTGTGAAAGGAAGCTCTAGGTGAAAGCACTACTCTAAACTACACAACACATTCAGGGAGATATTTACAGAGGCCTGAGATATCGAGGGGTAGAGAAGAGTGTCCGGGTGCGAGAGAGATGGAGCTAGTGTGTTCGGCGCTAGGGGTGCAAGAAGCGGCGTGCCGAGCGTGGTTACCGTGCTCGTCGTCTAGGCCGCGCTGGGGGGACCGCTTGCCCCACATGCCTCTTAAATTCGTCCAGCCGGGCTCTCGCTTCCAGTAATACGCTCCTGTTGGGTCACATGCTTACACCGTATATCTCTTGTTACAGCAAAATTGACAACAAATATGTAACCTACTCGATGAATATACCGTCAATTAAAAGTGCTGACGATTGGTCACTAACATACCACATTCGAAGGATCCTTATCTGTCTTAAGAATAGTCTAGAAAGTTACATGAATAGCAATAGATATGTCTGCCACCGTCGAGGTCGTACATTTCCAAGTACATCATATTTTTACAACACGTACGTAACAATAAACAAAAGTTGCTTTATGAATGCCGCCCGCTCGTATCGCGCTCCTCGTATTCTGACGTCGTTCTGAACAAATCACCCTTGCATATGACTTTTAGTTGGAATATCGGTGACTGTGATGATGACGAATGTTCATTTTTGTTAAAAATCCCGGCGAGCGCGTAAATTGTCGATTGCAATTGGTACGACAACAATACAGAAATTCTGAACTCATGTTGACATGTGTTCCACTTGATCCCGATATAAATAAAGTGGGAATATAATCAGAAAGCTTGTGACTGAGTGGGGAAATATGGAGCAACGTTTTACATCGCGACGCTTAAGGGACATTAATTTTGAATTATGTATGATCGTCACACGAGGCACTCGCGAGGGAGGACGTCGCGTTGACTCCGAGGGTCCCTCGTTTCAAAAGTCGAACAGGAATGTTATCTAATTTGTGTGCCTGTGGCCGCTCCGTCGCGTCTGTCCGCTTGAGCGATACACACCCTTCCGCAACGCTTTTTTAACGCGATGGGAAAATGTCCTACAAATGTCGTACACCTACTTATCCTCCATGTAACAGTCTCGGCTTGACGTAATTTCACCTTAATTCCATCAAATGATGGCAACATTTTCTTAAATATTTTATTTTAATTTCAATCTTTCCTATTGTTGTGCCTCATTATATTCCTACAGACAACATATGGTGTTTTTTCCTCAACGAGACACAGTAGAATGAATTCGAAATAAGTGGGAGTTTTACGAATACACTATTTCCAGATTGGATCTATTTTGAAGCTGATGTAAAAATACCTAGGTGTACAGTTAAATCACCGGAACAGTCGTCGGCTGAGTTTAATTGAACCGCGAGGGGGCGCGCCACTGGCTGCCATCAATCTGTCAATTAAACTGTACCGTATCAATCAATGTACTGTCGAAATGAGTCAAATAATTGAACTTAATTGCCACCATCACGGTACGACCACCAACTAAATATGCTCAGTAGGAGTTGTAACTTGAACGATATGTTTTACCAAATTGTCCATGCGTCATGTATGATGATATCTAGTAAATTTAATTTTGATAATCTTTTCATTATTTTACTACAGGGCGATGCGGCTATCACTAAGTAAATAAGTCTTATATCAGAGAATTTACGAAGAACTTGTAACATCGCGGGAATTTCTGTGTAACGGCATATATGACTAAAACTTACAGAGTATAAAATCAGAGCTCGATGACAAAGTTACTTAAAGTGATGAAACGTTTCGATAACATTCACCAGTCGCGTCGATATTCGTATGAGGATAAAATGAGCTTTATTTTTAAATGGTTTTTGGGTACGAGTTCTTTATTCCTAACATGGCTCATCCAGTCGACAACTGCATATAATTTGTCTATTTCACCCGTATGTAAAGAATATATATATTATATTTTTAATTGTATTAATAATCTGTTGTTGTAGGAATGTTCTACATTTCTCTGCCTACCTCTTCGGGGATTACAGGCATGATACTCTTACGCCCATACTCGGACCAATTACAGAAAGTTAATTTGTTACAAAAATGTATGGTGAGCGGTGGACGCGTCGGCGCCGCACGCCCGGTCGTCTCGCTTTGGAACTTGACATAACATTTTTACTTCGGAGCCAATCTGTTGTATTCGTAATATTTTGTCGAAGGGTGGTTTTTATTACGTCATATTGTGCGGCCGTTTCGTTCGAGATTTTTGTCGGTCACCATTTGATTCCTTCCTAAAACTTAGAAATATTTAGCCTCAAATATTACATCTGCTAACATCAATAAAAAAAATCAACAAACGTTGTCAAATATATTTCAAAGAACTTTTCAATAAATATTAGTATATAGTAACAATAAATTGAGATATATACCGCTGTTGTATTGAGCAGGTTTCACAGGCCGCTTGCCCCACGCGCCGTGCAGCGCCGACCAGGCCTTCTTCTCCGGTGTGTCCACGGGCTGGTCAGCAGCCTCGCCCTGACACCAAATACATCTCAGTCTCACGAAAAAACATACGTTACACTGATATGTTTTTGATTTCACTGAATTTTATGAAATTTACGGAAATACGGAACTGTACATGGCCGTGTTGTCAGCTGGCGAGTCATCGATCTTGAACAATTGTTGTTACGTGTACCCTGGCTGCTCACCTGTTGCAGCGGCAGCGGGTGCTCGACGGCCATTTCGTAATCCTCGTATTCGGCCTCGGGCGCCGTCCGTTTGCCCCACGAGCCATGGAAGTTCGCCCAATTTTCCTAAGCATAATAAGTATTCGTAACAAAACATTGCAATATCTCTCATTAATTAATAGTAATTTTTAATGAACTTACAGGTGCCCGTTTGCCCCAAGCGGAGCTCATGTCTTGCCATCCGCGCTTGCCCCATCCCGCTTGCAGGTCTTGCCAGGCACGCTTACCCCACGCCGAGCTCATGTCTTGCCAGCCTCGCTTGCCCCAGGCGGAGCTCATGTCTTGCCAACCTCTCTTGCCCCATGGAGCTTGATACATGTCCCTCCAAGCACGCTTACCCCAGGCAGTGTTCAGATCTTGCCAGCCTCTTTTGCCCCAAGCGGAGTTAAGGTCTTGCCAGCCTCGTTTGCCCCATGCGGAATTAAGGTCCTGCCAACCCCTCTTGCCCCAACCCGCCTGCAGGTCTTGCCAGGCACGTTTGCCCCACGCCGAGCTCATGTCTTGCCATCCCCGCTTGCCCCATCCGCCTCCTCCGTGCAAACTCGACCAAGCTCGCTTGTCTTCTTCAGTCAGTTCTACGTCGTCCGCCTGTGTCAGATAAAGTTTGATTATATTTTTCTATTTCATCAGTTGTACAACAAACCAAGCAACATTAGAAGTAACCATGTGCGAAATGTTTATAATATACAGGCGGCGTAAATGATATTTCCGTGTGCAATACGCCTAGAACACGTGTGCTATTTCTCATAGAGGATTAATATTCGTACGTTCTGGTCGTAATTGATATCATGTCGTATAATTATGTGCCCATATTAACTTTATACACCTATTCGTTGAAATATTACATTAATTTGTTTTTAACTTCAAAATATTATTCATCCTTTATTCAAGCAGACGTAGGAGTAATTAAAACACTAAATCTTTTAAGTCCTTTTAATGAGACGATCGGGAGGAACATGTAGAGACGTACAAATTAAAAAAAATGGGCCCGGCTTACGATGACCTATGCAACGTTCATAAAATCTCATCACATATGAACTTATATTAAGAGAAGTAATCTTCATAAATAATGCAAATGAATTATTTAACTAAAATGTAGCTTAATTAAAAGCTAATGAAAAAGTGGCTCGTTGAATAGATAGTGGTGATTTTGTACCTCAGCTTCTCAATTGTTTCATTATTCCGGGTAACAAAACTCTAATTATATTCGTTTGCAGTGAATACGATACTAGTTGTTAAACTTGTTTCTCCTTCTTTAAATAATAATTAACCCAATAATTTCAAGGTGACATATAGCAGTAATTCGGAAGGAATTTATTACTGCACAACTTATATAATTTAACTCAACAACAATTCACAAGATATGTACATATGTTGTGTTTCGCTCGCAGTGGGTGATCGTCAGTATGAGTGGTCTCTATGGTGTGCTACCGAATTATCGATTATGAGAACTTGCGCCATATTTCTTAAGTTTACAGGTTAACTAATTCCACTGACACATAAAGACCACGTCTTGTGTACCCGTGGCTGTCCACGCCGACTCACGTGTTCCGATATTCGAAACTATTACTTTTTACTATTTGTTAAGGTTTTTATATCCATTCCATTTTATTCGCCAATTTATTTAGCACTGCGTTTTATCTGCACTTTATATGCGCCTAACAGAACCTCGCAGCCCCACTTGACTACGAACGCAGTCACGTATTTACTTATATTTAATTTTACGATAGGTTACATTGAGAAAGAAAATTTTAAATATGTTTTTAAGGTGTTCTGAATAGACATAAGGCCCGCATTGCTAGTCTTGAGAACAATTAAACATATAAAAGAATTAGAGAGTATTTAATGCATTGTAGGGAACCCGAAGTACGAATAGTAATCTCTTTAATTACATCGCGCTCACAACAATATATTTTTACAAAGTTATTTTATTTAACTACATATTTTATGAAACAACCAATAAAATGTCCTGCGGCTAGGGGAAGGTGGGCCCGTTTGAATGCGAGAGGATTGTGTACTTACATGATATATCATCATAAAAAACGTAACATCACGCCTGTAATCCCCGAAGAGGTAGGCAGAGGAGTGTAGAACACTCCCACGTTTCACC
>DWDU01004275.1:0-10881 GCA_018245575.1 Jemadia suekentonmiller | reverse complement strand
TACAAATCTTTATTAGTGTAACCCATTACACCAGACACCTACATTCCTAGTCAGAACGTCTGACTGGAACTTACTCGAATACGTTAACCACATTACGCCAGTTCTGACCGACGGAATTCGGGGGAAAACTCATCGTTTATTACGTGATTATTAATTATAATTACTATAAAGTAAAGGTTGCCGTACGAATGAATCAGAGCGGCTCGTAACTTAATATAGCTCCAGCTCGACCGTCGCCTGTGCAACACGCAGGTCACCAAGTTCTTTTTATTGTTACAATAAAAATCAGTGGCATGGCGCCGCGCGTATCGAGCACGCGTTATCAGCTGGAAAGACAAACAGCACTTGTCCATTAGAAGGTAATCGCCGAGGATGCCACCAGTGTCGCTGCATTGTCTCGGGAATTCGGAATTTTGTACCCTAAGCCCTTTACTTCTTAATTAAAAAAAACACGCAACAGGTATTCGGCTATGTCTGTTCCGTCGTTTTGAACGGTGTCAGTGTTGAATAATGTTGTTATCGGATGTCTTGCAACAGTGTCAATGACTCAGTTTACTCAATTGTTATTGATACTTTTAAATAGGCACGAATTTTGAAAATACATTAATTTCTATAGTCGTATATTTCATATGAATTGATCGGTATGTTGATTTAATCAATTATTTAAGTAATTAAATCATCACGTTGCATTTGAAGTTTACTGGTAGCGAATGATTATTGCAATGATTCTACCACAAACTTTCTACATGAGTATTAAATAAATGGGCGTTTTTTTTGTAAAACATGGTTACAACATTCCTTTATGTTTCTTATCTAAATTTATAACAAGTAAATAGCTAAGAAGCATTAGCTTCTTAACCGTTTTCTTAATATAACATTATGTATTAACATAATGTGATCAGAAGTATCGAAAGCATTAAAGGTCCTATGGCGCCGGCGTATCGATCGGTGTATATCAAGTTACGATACGATTAGTTTATTTTGAATAGCGGTACCTTCTGGATTTCCAAAAACGCTACTACATTAAGCAGGCCCTTTACGATTTAGGAAGTACGTACATTTTTAAGAAATTTATAACATAACATTTTGAGTTTGAGATGTGAAATGCTTCTTAAACCACTATACTGCACTTAGTTACCCTTATCGGTATTCTTTGTTGTATTTTTATAATATTAACACAACTCCTGTGAGTAAACACTTTCTTAATAGGTGTACTACATCCTAGGGAGCTCCGCGCTAGATGTCAACTAAACGCAAATTGACACTAATGAAAAATAGACAGAGAAACATAATATACTTACACATTTCATTAGTTACGTTTACGTCCCCCTATGGAATAGTGCGTGAGCCTATTGCCATACACGGAGTACAAATCTCTGAGCCTCTACTAGGAATTTCAAGTTAGAAAAACTCAACAGTACCTGACGAAAAAATCGAAACTAGGACCTCTCGATTAAAACTTGCTCTTATAACCACTCGACCGATGAGGCTGTTGTTTTTTATTCAACATTTTTGTATCAGTTCCGAAACCTAAGCTTACAACTCGCATTGAATGGAAGATTATTTTCTAAACCTTGATTCCTATCTGTGCGTTATGGCTTAAATTTTCCAAGCGATCGTCTCCCTATTTTACGACCTGTAATTAAATCAATTTCCATTTCATCGGCTATCTTTAGTGCTTTATGTATTTAAGTTTTTTATGAATCTTTAGCGTAAAAATGACCAGTTACCATTGACCTGTTATATTCCGATGTTAAAGTCGATATAAGTTCATTTTTAACTGGTTTCCGTAGTTATCTTAATGATGACGTGGGGCCCGGTGGGCGAATTAACGCCTTTCTTTGAAGCAATTACAATGCTGATTAAAGGAAGATTTATTGTAACTATTAAAGCATTTACCCGTGTTTTTAAAGAAACCTGATAATAATCATTGATCTACGTAAATTGTTACTTTTATCCTTGTCAATAAACTTTATCGATGTCTAGTTCTTATGTACCTCATTAATATACTGAATATGGACATATACCTACTAGCTAAAATAGCTAATTAATAGCATATAATAGCAATAAATTAGCTACTATACTACTATAAATTTGCCAGTATAAGTTATACATTGGATTATTGGCCATATTGAGACGTTTTTGTAAGAAAAATGATAATAATATGACAAATACTTGTGTTTTTTTTGGAAATTCTATTGCCCATTCACCCTTGACTTTCTACACATTCCTTAGATTAGTTACTTCTAAACGAGCCGAAATGCTTACAAGTCGGATTCTATGAAGCGCGGGAACATCTACGATAAACAAAGTGATCAGCCAGCCAAAGATTTTGTCCTGTCGGCATAGCTTTAGTCATTACTAAAGTTATAATATATTGTTTCCTACATGTAGCTATCAAGTAGTACATAAATGAAAAAATAGGGGATACACAGTGAAATTAATGGTTTGTGAATGAATTATTATTAAAATTAACGAAGATTTCATTCACATTCATCATCATAACAGAACATCTCATCAATTTTCTCTCTCTCTGTTGCTCTCTGTGATGATCATTTATACAGGCTTACCTCACCACAATCATTTATTACCACATTAATTATAACAAACGAAACAACTCTTAGTTAATTTTCGTATTTACACTACAAATATATATTGTTTTAAGCTTAAAAACTTCGTCCTCCCCCCAATCACTGCTTCCCTGGTCGTGTCGGTTGCAAGAGCGACTACTGATCGGGAGGTCCTGGGTTCAAATCCGGGGTCGGGCACTCAGATTTCTCTAATTTAGATTTTCTAGTCGTGGCTCGAAGTCTGGAAATGTGCCCGGTGTAACACAATAGGCTCACTATCTAATCCATATTGGGACTTAAACGTAGGTAACTGGTGAAACGTGGGACTGTAGGTACTACACTCCTCTGCCTACTTCATCGGCATTACAGGTGTGATGCTACGTTAAAAATGTCCTGACTTAAGCACTTAAGCTTTTTATTTTCCTTTTTATTATTCCACCGGTGTAGAGCGTATTACATGCATATTAACGACACCTACCAATAATATTTTTATGGGAACTTTTTAAGTATGTATATTTTTAAAGAAAATAATATGGAAGCCCGCCATGTCATCACCATTAACCCTAATATCGTCTTACTGTTGGACAATTATCGCCTCCCAGAATAAGAAAAGTAACTTCATATAGAAGGCCACCACAGTCAATGAACTACCCGTGGAAGTCGAAGACTAGCTGATTTTCCATCGAATAAAAACCGTAATTGAAATGCAACCGAAACCGTAATTTTCGTAGCTGACATTCTTACCGGTTACAACACGTGTTAGGTAGTCAAGACTATTACCGTAACTTAGGCCGACGCGCATCTGACGCGTATTTATTGCTCTTTTAATTTCTGTTAAATTCAACACAGTCCATAAACATTATGTTATCAAGAACAATGACAGGAACAACGTCTTTATGTAATTTATCGTTCACTTTCTATACGCGGCTCTTCAAGCCGTGGCATGTGTGGAGATAATGTATCAATGTTGGAAGAAGATTTATATAAAGCGCTTGTTTGTGTGTGTAATAACGCGTTAGGACCGATTAACTTTCTGTTTTGCTTACTTTCCTTATCTAAACGTTAGGCTGTGGTCTGCTATGCAACGGTTACTTAGAACTTTAGTAGTGTATTTATCATTTTATGTTCCAAGGTTTTCATATGAACGTCGACATCTAAGACCATTAATGTCTTACGCTGTCGAATAAATTGTACAACTAACTACTCCGTCATCATCATCGGCCCACATCAGTCCATTGCTGGTCGTAGGCCTGTCCTGAAGAGTTACGCTCGTCATCCATACGCTTCACATGCGGGTTGGAGATTGCACAGCACAGCTTCTCGCACTGCCCACGCTACTGCTCATAAGCGACCAATGCTCAGCTATGCCTAGGCAGACCACACCACACCGCGATTTGCCAGTGCCGGGTTTACTCGCATCTTACGACACCCTATATTCCAGCACAGGGTCAGGAAGGTCCGGCAAAGGCATCGTTACTCTTACGTCTTTACAACAGAAATGATATTTGAAATCACACTCACCTCCACTTCGTCCTGCGGTTCTGAAACCAGGTCTTCACTTGAGCATCTGTCATCTTCAATGTCTTCGCCAGCGAAGCCCTTTCCGCTGATGCTAAATACTTCTGCTTGTGAAATCTCTTCTCCAATTCTGCTATCTGCATTCTTGTGAATGAAGTTCTGGGTTTCTTGCGTTTCGGCGGCGTCCGGTTCTGATACGGATGTCCAATTCGCCTTGTGATCGGAAACGACGCTGGAATGATAAAACAATAACGTCGTAGTAAAGTAGTCATTTTGGATGGTAGGATCGATTCTGAAACCATCCACATATTTTTCCCTGTTGTATCAGTGATTTAGTAGCTGTTTCTGTATAAAAAGTTTTTATAAAGATGTATATAGAAACGTAAAAGATCAGTAACATTATACGACGGGTATAGAAATCACTAAACTACTTTGAACCTTTGCTCATTCGCGATATGGCGTTGTAAGTAAACATTCAATATAAAAAATACACGAAAAATTATGCCTGTATTTGCATTGTTAAGCAAATAAATGTAGTAAAAACGCCCGTTTCAGTATATAATATAACCATGTTCACAGATAGCATCACCGGAAAAGCATATTAGAAAAATAATCATATAGGCAGGCGATTACATCATTGATTAATTTTTAAAAATATATTTTTTATGTTACATAAATTCCCCTGTAGCCTTGATAATGTAAATAAAAACCAAATATTTAATCTAAATGATACAGTAATTTCCAGTCATTCTTTCTTTGTATTCATAATTGGAGCTTATACATAAGCTGAATAAATAAAAATACCATAGACATCGAGAGAGACACATTTGGAATATAACGGACTCATACAACATAGATATAACGAATACATTGACATTGGATGGTTTGTCGCTGTGATGTGACACCGCAGAATGGTTAGTAACTGCGAACGTATGTCGTATACATATTTAAATAGTTAAAACATTAAGCGAAGTGACGTATTTCTGAAGGCATCACGTTAGCTCCTTAAATAATTACCCTGACAATATTTTATAAATATGTATTTTTGAAGATGCATTATAGTAATTTTGATCAAGGGTAATAAAGTGACAACTAAAATTCATTATGTATTTAAAAACGGCAAAAAATATGTATTGAAAGTACTACCATTGCGCTCATGGCCACATGGTACTCGTATAATAAGTAAGATGCCTTAACACGCTCATTCCAAGAGATCCTTGTAGTAAGTATCCTTGATAGTGGAACAATTAGGTAAAGTGAAAATGGTGAATAAAACACCTGCTTATGATAGTAAAATACTCAATGTAACAGTTAAGAACAAAATAAAAAAAATGGTAATTTCCATTAATTTAACTCACATTCATATAGAAATAGGCACAGCTAGTACAGATAAATTCCTTGGACACCTATGAGCAGCAGCGTAGGCCATGGGAGAAGCTGCGATCCCCCACCCGCATGTCCAGCAGGGGATTATTGGCATAACCCCTGAGGGGAATGTTACGTTTTTTTTTTTTTTTTTTTACCCCTGAGGTGAGACCTCTGTCCAGCGGTGGACTACAATAGGCTGACATAGAAATAATTTGCATGTTTTACGAACATATTTATAGTGGCACAAAATTTGGGACCTTAACAAAATGGTCCCGTCTCAAGGTCGATTTAATGCAAATCGATATCTCACAAAAAACACCAATCATTACTGAACTTACAACCAACTAATCAAAAAGCTCCAATTCAACTATAACTTATACAGTATCTAACATGTAACCGTCGACACTGTTCCATACTCAACGACAAAACATTCCATCGTTAGTCCCGCTGGCAATTTTGAAAAAAGAACATATAAACGTCCACAAATTAGAATTTCCTTTTTTAAATCGACTAATTTCAAAACCCATTGCGGTCTATTTATGTAATCATAAATAGACCATATACCATATACCATAATAACCATGTTTATTATTGTTGCCATCATTAACGAACAATTCAGATTAAGTAAAGATATTATTTTTTATTGCTTTTACAAAACGTAATAGCAGTGTTCTACGCTAAAAACAGAAGGTACGGAAATCATAGTATAAGTATATTTATTCATAACTTTCAATACCTGAAGTTATTTCATGTTAATTGGTTCGAGATTTCAATTTAAAAGATAAGATTAAATATACATTATGTTCACTGTGTAACTCATTTCTTAATGGCACTGATCTTAATTGCTGATAAACTGCTTTACTCTGCTAAAAAACATGGGTTAGTTACAGAAGACTTCGAACTTCGTAATAACAAAATAAACGTAGGCGGACGAACCTGATTTTTTGAATATTAAAGTAGTTGTATACCTATATAGAACATAAAGCGTGAAATGATACTATTTGAATGACATATTATCAAAACTTGTTTCATCATTTGCTTTAAAAATAAATTATAACAAATATAACAGATAAATCATAAACGAACAAACTGAGCAGTATTTTTTAATTATTACATATCTACTTTAAAAAATCAGTGAAGTAGCAACTTTATTTTAAAATTAAAATAATAACAGCAACACTCCTCGCTTTCATTCATAAACGTATTTAAACGCTTGAATCATTCTCGGCCCAAATGGAATTACGTGCTAGTCCCTTATTTTCGTTTAAAAAAAATGGAATGTCATTAGCCAGCGCATTGCGATTGGCGCGCAGAACATAATGGCCGCCTTACGTGACCGCAAATTGTGGATTGCGCCGAACTTTGCGCACTTTAACATTATTATACAATCATAAATTTGTTTCTTATGACCTTTATCAATATTTTTGTTCAAAATGTATTATACTATAGCTATTACGAAACATTACTTACATTGTAGTAGATGAATAATTTCCTATGTACGGGAGGAATGAGAAATAAACGATTTTGAGTTTCTGATAACAACATTTAATCGAAGGTCAGTATAAAAGTGAATGTAAGAAAGGGAATACTCGAAAAAGGTCTGTTTATTTTTTTTTTAAAACAAGGATTATCAATAATAGTAAACAATTGTGTTTAATGAACGAATAACAAATCGTTGTGAATTATTGTGCATGTGACGTCATCGGAACCCGTCAACATTCGTAAATGCCTACATGTATTTAAATAAGGAACGTTTTCTAATCCGGTGACACGGTAGTGTCTCGCGCCAAGTACACGTTAAACATGGCGTGAGACACGTGTCTCTATTCTCCTACCATATGCCACCATAACCTCATCATATTTTTATTGAAATGATTGAACACGAAAACAAATTATAGGTACCTAATAGTGATGATAAATGATCATTGCAATATTTTGTATCATACTAAAGTTCTATTGAACAAAATTTTACACATGTCAAATTACAGATAAATCTGGAAGACAATGATAGTCATCGACCATGCCTTATGATACCGCTGTCGTACACGGGTCTACTTTCTGGATGAAAAGAGTTAAAGGCATAGTGTACTCGTACCAACCGGGGCAAGTGCATGCCGGGATGGCTAAAATCCTAGAGAACATTTTGAAGAACTGTAAAAAATGTAAGCTTCCTCAAGATGTTATCTGCCTCGTTATGACAGGTGGTGTTTAATATTTATAAGAGCAGAATTTTGAAAAACAGATTTTGTTTCGTAATAATTTATTACAAAAACACAGCAGGCACGATAAAGAAATGCTCGAAACTTAATGGACAAAGGTACCCAGAGAGAAATGATATTACAAGCAGATTCGTTTTGAGACGACCCCACTTTGAGGGCGATTTCGTTTGAGGGCGGGCTGCCCAAAGGGATAATATCATAAAAGGATTACCCTTCGAGTTGCTTAAACCCTTCAATGTTAATTTGTTTGTTAATTTTTCATAGCATTACGTGTAATTTCATGATTTCTGTTATGATTGCTGTTAATATGTGATTGTGGGTTAGAAGGTATTATCATGGTTATATTGAAGTAATTAACGCGCACTTGGTTTCGATGGGGTTTTTTAAGCGAACACAACCTACCCAAAAATACAGAATCGGCATATCACAATTATTTAGCACTACATAGATTGGTATTTTCAGGACAAATTTCCATGTGAGTAGGCAGATACTAAGCATTTCCATACAATATGAAAAAAACAAATTGTTTTCGAGGTCGTCATTTATGCTGGTAAGGACAGTATTGTGAACCAAGATTTCTTTCAAAAAATAAATTACCTGTATTGTTGTATTAAGAAAATGTAATTGTATCAGTTGTACGAACGACTTCAATAGTAAACCGCGACCATGTCAGTCTACAGCAACAACCATATCTGAGAGTAATCTTAAAATGGCCAGGCTCGAACTGCAATGATACTAAGAAATGCTAACTGAATCACTACATAAGTTTCATTATCATCTAATGCTAACAATAGTATCGTTGAAAACCTATTCAAGACGTGTTGCAGCGTCTATTAGTGATAGTACTTGTGAGTACTGTCTTCTCAATTACTATATTCTTTATATCAATAGTTGGAGACAACACCGAGTGGATTGACGATCTATAGAAAAAGACATGCTGAGATTGGTGAGCTAGAGATCGGAAATGCGGCAATGAAAAGATGCCTTATTTGTACACATTTAAATCATGTAAAAGAAAGGATATGAGTGAAAATAAATTATCTCACCCAAAAGATGAACCTACAGGTCCTATCACAATTTTCAATACACGCAAAAAAGCCCATCGCTAACTTGGAAGCACCAAAATATCCAATAGAACAGCAGCACCGAAAACATCCTTCCCGCCCTTTATCCCTTCATAATAAAACAAAAAGCTATCAAACATTACCCTGCACGTAACGCGAACCATACACCCCGCACGCATGAATCATAATCCCTAAACGGATTACAGTAAATCTTATTACACACCCTTTTCCGCCTGATGCCGCCTGACAGAGCGGTTAGTGGAGCTAATCGGTTATGTTTTTACGACTTGTTTACTACCCAATAGGGTTCCTTTGCTTTTTTATTTTGTGTAACGCAATACGCAGATAGGTTAGTGGAAAGCACCACAAGCTGGAGGTGATCTGTATAGAAGTACAAAGAAGGCCGTAACACGAACAGGATGCCATGCCATCCTACTGTTAAGACTGCGTCATATCCTATGTTTCTATATGGTACGTATAGATTGAGCAGAGAATCTTCACAGTACTCCAGTTGTAAAAGGTATAGTTTAAAATTTCCCTTGTTAAAGCTATCCACGGATGTGCGTTAGAAAATTATCTTAGAACATTATATATGATATGCAATTTAGGTAGACGTCTGAGATTTTCATCAGACTGAAAGATAGTAGATCAAGCGTCAATATGCGATATGCTGTACATTATCTTTTCCAGTACATTTCTTATCTTAGTTTAGGTTTATTCAGTGTTCAAATCTAGACTGTGTCCAAAATCGTCTATCAAGTGAAATGTTACTTTAAATGATCACTTGTCTTCTTAAATTTCGATATAGATGCACGTGTAGCAAATATACAAACTCTGAATGGGCGGATAATTTTAAATAAGTTATATTAATGTCTGGATATAAATAATTAGGTCATATTTTCTAATATAATCTGCAAAACGAACTTGAACTCGATGGCTATTTTTTAAAAGTTTGAAGTAAAATTATCATATACCTATTTAGCATAACTGCAATGGTGCTTTCATGTTATAGCCGATAGTCACATTATCTACTTCCGCTCTGTAGGTACATGATTCGGAGTTAAGCAATCGATTTAAAAGAAAGTGAAGAATTTAATTCACTCTAACAAAAAACGTGTTGCATCACATTTTAAAATGTATCAGAATATGTCTAATAAAAATATGCAAGTTATTGTTATTATTATTAGGTTTTTCTGATGCGTATGAGAGAAAACGAAAACTGTTTCTTTTTGCAGTTTCCTGCGAAGACTTTTTAGTTTCCTACTAGCCTATTTCCAAAACAAGTAGACAACACTTTTCTTTCATTTTTACAACGTTGATAAGTTGTATAGCGTGATAAATATTAAAGTACACGATGAACAAAAGAGTCACTAATCTAAAATGAAAGCTTAAGTCTCATCAGATTAAAAAGAGAACGTTCATATTTTAAATTTAAAAGCGCGACTCGCGCCGATTCTCGCCGCGCCTTCCGAGAGGGAGACGCGAAGACGAATGCCTGACGTCTAATTGGGCTGACGTCACCTGGGATTGGAGCGCGCGCTCCATCACTCCGGTACACGCATTTGTCCGCGCCTCAGTTCACTCATGATTTAGTTTCCTTGAACATTGAATAATGAAGACCGTTTTCGTAACACATGTGTTTTACTAACAGCTTGCTAAAGCTTTAGCTGGGGATTTTGTTTTAAAGCTCGCATAATAAACTTTACTGTCAAATTGAGATGAGCGGTGTGATTAATTTGATTATTAAAGGCGTTTTATATGAGCGATGTATAGGAAACGATCGTCTGTTAATTGCTTTCAGCTTGCCTTTTATTTGCAGCACAGTGTTCAAAAGACTAAAAAGATATTTACCGCAATAATGAATCGCCGCTAAAGCGAGACTTTACGAACACTATACGTTTCATATTACGTTCAGGTTCCATATTTAAAAAAGAGCTCGCCCATCAATAAGCCTCCACCACTTCCGAGCTACGAAAATGCAGCGGAGATTGCTTTTATCGATCGTAAACACAGCCATCAAGGCACCGAATAAACGGTAGCTGGAAGTCAACATTTTTCAATTACGACGGACAGTGGTCCGGTACGTAACGAAAAAAACAGACAAAATCTCATGCATATTGTACGCAACAAGCGTATACCAAT
>DWDU01004274.1:0-10882 GCA_018245575.1 Jemadia suekentonmiller | reverse complement strand
TTTATAGGCACGTAGAACACTCGATAATAGCGTATATAAACGTGATTGCCGATTGGGAGGTCCTGGGTTCGAATTCCGGATCATGCACTATTGGATATTTCTAATTTACATTTTCTAGTAGTGGCTCGGAGTCTGGATTTGTGCCCGTTATATGGCAATAGGCTCACCACCTATATCATAGTGGGACGTAAACGTAATTGGTGAAAGATGAGACTTTACTACACTCCTACCTACCTCTTCGGCGATTATAGGTGTGATGTTGAGTTTATGCCGGGCGTAGCAAAAACGTTATCGGAAGACAATGTTGGAAGTTCCCATGGGTCTTCCTATTACGCTATGCACAACGGAAAGCAGCTGTGGGAACATTGCAATAGTGTTTCTGAAATAAAAAAGCTAGTAGTGCGTTCGGATTCGAATCGTATGATTTAATCGTGAGAATATCAAGTTCAAGTTAGTTTGCTTACGTCACAAAACCATAACGTAATATAAACGTCAACACCATTATCATCAATTATTCTTTCCACGGTTAAATTACCGTTTTTCTTCACAATGAGAAGGTTTTTGTCTGTCACGTATGCCATGACATCAGAGAATATTTCAGAATACTCTAATATCCGCCAATCACGGGTACAGCTATTGATATTCGAACAAAACATAAAAACAAACTTTATCCCCACTAAAATGATATCGTTAAACAACGAGGCCCGATGTGTTTGTGTTCCAATAGCGATGATACCGCTGTAACATTACAAAGTAAAACAAACCCGGTATGTTTGCAATCGGCAAACAATTCAGTGCAATGTTCAACAGTTGCACTCCATATTAGCGACCTCATTCCGATAATGAGAGAGATCCGCAAACACTGACGTTTCCAGTACGCTGTCCCATTGAACTGACAATAATTTACGGGACACTAGGAAGAATAGTTTACCCTGAATCTGGTATATACTTTTACACTTTATCTGATTAGCCGTTGAATGTGCTGAATAAAATCTTAATAAACGTGGTTTTTAAAGCCATCGTATTAATAATACTTCATTTAAGTGACTTATTGGTAAAAAAAAATTCACGTAAGAAGAAGTAGTAAAAATAATTGGCACTAGAAAGACACGTTTGAATTGAAAAGAACATTTTGAGGAGAAAGTTAAAGATTATTGAACCCCAAATGCCAAATATCTCTCTTCTTACAGACCTGACCTTACAGCTTCTCTAAATTGCCAATTGTGGAACCTTGTGCCTCCCGACCCCTTTGTATCTGATACAATTGGTCAAAATAGATAAGTCTCGCCCCCCGTCGGCATTTCCGCGAAGTTGATTTTTTTAGTGTTGAGTTTCAAAGCTTCATAGTTGTTAAAAGGTACAAGTTACTATTTCTATTACCTATATTATTCCGCTATTTGTCCCGTCAGTGAACATGGGAACCCTAGTCTCTACGCACACTGTTTATCTAATTACTGCAAACATTTTGCAATCAGAGCCAAATACATATATCTGGTTGTCTGTTTGACTTTTCGGATTTCCAATAAAGCAATACGACGAAACCGTCTTCATATTATTGAGTTTATTGAAAAACGAAAATTGGTTATCGACGTGCTAATGATTGTTGGCTAAATGGAAATTTATTCATTCAGCATATAAGCGTCAATACGAATGAAAGAATTGGAGGAACGAAGCGTATCTCACAAAGTTATGGAAGCATGTACTCGTATATATGCTCTATAAACATTTGATGGCTGCAATCGAAAATACAAATACAAATACAAAATTTATTTATTGTCGATGTCGATTATCGATGTAATAATAGATAGCTATCGAACAGGTCATATATTTTTAAATGACAACTATAAGAGTCGAATTATATCAGTCATTATCCGATCTTGCTTCAATAAAGTAATAATAAATCTATATTATGGTCTCTAGTCATTTACATTTCTAAAAGTGTTGCAGGTTAAGACGTATTTGTAACATCTTTCTCTGAATATTATTTAAAAATTTGCCCGAAGGTTCGTATTCGAAATTTCTTATTAACAAAATATAAATTTATATATTTGACATTATGTGTAAACCGGTGAAAATTTCTAACCCATTCTGAACCATAAGCATAATATTTGACGACTAAATTAATAAATAACAACCAGCACGGAAGTTGGAAAGGGTTATTAAAAATTTTCATTGCTGTTATGTAAGTTACCCTTACCGGACACTCATATTTTTATAGTTATTATCCCTAAGGACGTTAAGGATGATAAGGTCACTGCAGGTCATTAAGGATTGGCGAGAGCACTACGTGTCAAATGTCTCTATTCTTACAAACTTGACATGATTCTTCCACATTAATTAGGCATTGGTTTCGTAGACTTCTAACTCCATCATCAGCCAGTATGAGACTTATTTGGTCAAGATGGGTGAGCCTTAGTCTCTCCTAACACTCGTATTCACCAACATTCGCTTCATTGTTCATCTTTACGAATGGAATTACGATGAGTTGTAGTACCTACATTTTAGTTCAAAACGTGACCGAGAACCACATGTCCTAAGCGAACAGGAACAAAGTTTATCACTACTTACGTGTTATATTTGACTTACAAATTGCTTTAGTACTCCAATCGTTTCTAAGCAGTAACAAGTATACCGACCGTGAGTCCCTGAGCTCCTAGACGATGTGTGCTTAGTTTCTCCTGCAGATTTAGTTTATAATTGCATATCCCACACTCCAGGTTAGACTTTCGTTAAGCCAATCTGATACACGAGATGAAATACATAAAGTATCTTTTCTTGTTTATTGTTTATTCAGAACAAACGTTCTATAAAATAATTGCATTATTCAAACAAACAATGCATGAAAAATTGCATAGACTACAGTGTAATTTCCAAGGCACCCCAAACAGTTTGATCGCAAATTCGCGTCATTAATTTTGTAATCACAAATAAACAAAGCGAAACAAAAGAATATAAAATATTCTATCAGCAAATCTGTTACCTCATAATTCACTGAGAGGCCGGTACTGTTCCGAGGCGTGGCAGGTGGTCTTAATAAATACGAGAATGGTATATCGTGGAGTTAGATAATAAATTCAAGAGGCAATCAACGCCACAGGAGCGGGTAAAAATATTAATAGCTGAGAAATAATTACATATTCATGATTTCCACCGGCGCTTGGGATGGAGATAGAGTGAAGCACCGAGGTGAACCAAGTCCCATAGAACCAGCTTACTGTCGAACCGCCATAAAAAATAATAATGTGAACCGACATTTAATAATGCGTATTAATTAGTTTAATTAATTTAATCATTGTACTTCTATTTATGTTACTGAAGAAAGAAAGATTTACGATGTTACGAAATTACGAATTAGATATTACGAAAAAGCAGTTACTGCATAGTGCTTTTATGCTCAGTGGAAAAATGGAGACTATATTAACTTACACAATTTGATGACATTTTCTATATATTCTCTAAAGCTGGCGTACACACACAAATAAGAAAGGAAATTTGACAATCTGCTGTTAAAGGGCACGACGTTTACTTTTTACTATAGATATCATAAACCATATTTCACTACCAACTGTAATTTCAATACACCAATTCACTACGGACTTAAGTACATACGTGGATAACACGATAAAAATTGCTATAGCACTGTAAAAGGCTGTACAACACAAAGGCAATATAGCGCTATTAAAATTCGTACACGTATTCCGTCACCATCAGTGAAAGGTGATGGATTTCATTGACTATTTTAGACCGACCCCAATTGACATATTCACAATGGAGCATCCATTACGCATTGTATGAGAAATAAAAGCTCCTGTATCACAGCTCAACCTATGTTAATAAATATGGGGCTTACATGACAAATGACTCTTTTTTGTGATGCTTTCAATGCATTTTGAAATGAATAAAATATTAATTGGAACAGTGTAACTGTTTTTTATATGGGCATATAATTACTTAAGCGTACTTATTCTAATGATAATAGAAGTAGTCGTCTAGTACTAGTAGGTGAACATTTCTAGCAGAAGTACTCTAGATCTAGAAGTAGAATCAAAGAAAAAAATATATAATTCCTAACTCCTAATACGTATATTATAAAAGTGTGTTTCTTTGTCCTTCAATCCTGCAAACAACAATAGAGCGACGCTTTGGGGATGACATTTGTACAAAGATAAATAAAAAAATTTGTCGGCAGGTGAATGCCAGAAGATACCAAAAGGGTGTGAAACTGAAGGTCTGCCAAGCGAGCTGAGCTGACGAACCACTTCTTCTACGTTCATCACTCAATTTACACACACGTTCATTTCGAAGTCCTTCGCCTTCACCATCAACCAAAACGCGACCTATATGGTCAAAATTGGTGACTCTTACCTAGAGACATACATACATTGAACATACTAAAGGTAAACTCTAAAAAAGCTATCAGAGTCGTCGTCCTAAAATCAGAATCGAAACGACTAACAAGTGCCACATGTAATAACGGCCCGTCACATTGCCGACCGCGACAATTGGATGAGCGGGCGGGCCGCGTCGCCCGCCATCTGTTATGCAGATTGCCGATTGTGGTATTGTGGGGGGGATGTGGGGGGGACCCGCCGGCGTATCCGTGCTCTGACGCTTACTTGTCTAACTATGCATTTTCGTAACAAGGAAGCCTTCATTACAAACAATTATCACTCTAAACGTTTCCGATTGTCCCTCAAATATTCCAGCAATATTTTCATAAATACGCAAAAACAATTACAAATACAAATACAATTACAAAAAACGATTACACAAATACGCAAAAACTTGATTCTTATTGGTACATATTCTATAGCAGTTTTGCGGTTGTTATATACCTTAGTTCACGTCAAAGGCGATTAAGACAAAATACTTAACAGCTAAGCACATTAATTCAGCTTTTACGAGTTAAACTGTTAAATATACGAGTATTACCTACACATATTTTATATATTATTTTGGATCTTAAAGGAGCATTTACATATTTATGTAGGTATGTAAGTTATTTTTGAAATTATTTGTTTAAATTACCAGTTAGTTTAAAGTGTGAGATTCATATAATACTATTGAGCCAGATTATGTAATAGGTTTTAATAGTGCGTAAAAGCAATTTTCGAATACCATTGATTTTTACAGCTTAATAACCGTAATGGAGTCAAAGTTTGTTTGAATAAATGAGCGAAAATAATCGGACTCGAGCACACAGTTTTGCAATAACGACTGATAATATTTTTATAATACATTTACTTACCACTGTACGATTCTAACAATCTACTAAGATTTTACTTTCAAGCTTATAACAGTCAGCATTAATAGTAGAATTTAACTCTATTTATTATTTATAAATTTATAAGAACAATAATGCAGCGTTAATGTTAAATATTTTTTACGAAAGCACATCGCCATAAAATTTATGGCTGTTAATGGATTTAAAAAAAAAACAAAAGTGAATGGCAATAGACAGGAGAGACAATTGAATGAGCGGCAACGAACGCGTTCGGTCGCAATCCATTATGCAGATAACTAGCCGATTGCGGCATTGTCGACGCTCCCTGCCTGTTGCGTGCCAAAAGAGCCAGTGCGCAAAGAATAAATATTCATTCATTCTGTGGACACGCCACTGTCCTATAACTAATGATTTATTGTCACCAGCTTGTTGTCACTACAAATTTTAAACAGTTCACACACAAGTTTCAACTCGAGGAGTGACTAATGAAATCAATTGTACCCGACTAAGAAAATATGCTTTGCCCTTTAGCTCTGTTACTATGACTGTATCTGACGCCCGACTTATCACATTAATTAGGGTTAAACAATTAACATCTTCAATGTTAATTTGTCAAAGCGATCCTCTCAAAAATTCGTGACATGGATTATTACAGAACCAACAAAAGAGGAAATAGAACGAAAAATTATTTAACATTCAAAAACATATTGATATAAACATTGGTTGTGAAAACCCACACAAGTACAATTGTACAATTATTATAAGTACCTATTGAAATATGTGATGGACAGTTACCAGACGTACAAGAGAATAACCGAGATAATTGAACAAGCATACTAAGTATGTGGATTGCTTGTCCAATTGCGGTATTGTTCGCGATCGTACTGCCCATTAGAAATAGCATCTCGTGATCAGTTGGTTCAGTGTACATTACGAAGCACTCGAGAAGTCGTAAAGTGTCGTTAATCGTGTTGGTTGCAAACTTCTGTCCGCCAGATCGTAGGTTGAAATCTTGGTTCGGGTAGGTACTATTGGATTTTTCTAATACAGATAGTAGCGGCTTGGAGTCTTGATATGTATCCGATGCATGGCAATAGATTCACTGCCTATTACATAAAGTCACAAAAACTTTAATGCTGAAACGTATACTAGTGTAGGAGTTTACTACACTTCTCTGCCTATCTCTTTATGGATTACAGCAGTGATGTTACGTCAGGTTAATGATTATATTATGTTTCAAGATGATGAAATACTTATTAGTCTAGGTATCCTTTTAATAACATACCTACTGTAATATAAACTCGTGTTACTTTTTGTATTATATAAGAGTATTTTCATTTATTTATTGTTTCCTTATACTTATAGTTAGGTTACAAAGGGCGGATTATATATATATTCATATGATTGTTATAAATGTTATAAACGAAATTTAATAAATGCATCATAATTCGTATCTACATCTGGTTAAAAAAATGGTTCCCACGTTAAAAAACGAAACAAGCTACATTTGAAAGGTGCTAAAATCGTGACATCACCGGAATACATTTTATTTTAAAACATGTGTACAGGTTAGGACGAATTTTGGTATATGTAAAATAATCCGCCGCTTTCGTTTACTGTAGAGATCAGTCCAGCTGACCCAACATGTGGTTTGAGCGTCACCGAAGTGTTCCTAGTGCGAGACGATTTTCAGTAGTGTTTCTTGAGACCGGACACAGATTTTAAATACAGTTTCATATAAAATAACATTCGGTATGCCACTGATTGTTCGGAGGGTTTTATTGACACACGAAATTAAATAAATTTGTTTATATAAAAAAATACTGTACCTAAGTAATATTTAACATGTATAAAAATAATTGAAATGATAATCCAACATACAGGAATACATTTTAAATCTACTCAACGCTTTTCACCAACCCTCATCAATTTCTATATACTATATATTCATCGGTAGAAACATGAATCGATATTCTATCAACATCGAAATCGGGTCATCTTATCACGTCACCTCGCATACTCGCATACAGGAAATATTTAGGCAATTTGACTTCATTCATGCTGGAACTGATCGTCATATTGACGAGCGCTCTATAAACGCCGCCGATTATTCTAACGGGCGATCCGGCACGTCGGAATTTTATCTCCCGCTCGGCTCTATGGCTCAATTATATTCTATATTTCTAATGAGGACTGTTATCCAGATTGAATTCGTTAGAAAATTAATCATGGACAGATAAACATATTTTATTAGTATAATAATTAATACGTAACAAAGATTGCAGTGTGTGCCAGAGACGGTTAATATAAATTTAAGTTAAGTTAACGTAAATTCATTGGTACACCCCTTGTATTGGATCATCCATGGTGGGTCGTAGAACATAATTGTAAACCGTGTAAGTGTACTACACTCCTCTGCCTACATCTTTCGGAAAATAGAGGCGTGATACTATATAACATGGCGTTACGTAGTTTCATTAAGGACTTCGACCAAGCAACAGGTCTGTAATTTACCAACAACACTGCAAGGTGTCGTTATATAAATAACCTCAGAAAATCTACAAAAATCAGTAGTTAAAAGATATTATTAGTTCCTATTCTACCGTTGTATACAATATACACATATATATATAAGATTTGTTTGCTCTCAGACTGACACAATTAGTTGCCGACGCAATCCTTCGTGAACCATTTCAGGAATTTTGCAAAAAGCAAGGCCCGTTTTGTTGCCAGTACTGCCCTCTTTAGCCCTTTCTTTACTACGTTATAACCCTAATGACTTTTCCAAAATTATAATAATTCTGTATCATATATACTTCCATGTGTAAGAAGCTTATAAAGGTTGTGATAATGTAAAAAAAAATATTTCAAATTCTATAAATCGCTTGAATTGATATTAGAAGGAATGATAGCATAGCCGCCCTCTCCGCGGGTCTTGGATTCCAATCCCGGTGGTGATCAAACTTACATCAACGTTACAAGGCAGAAATAAGTAAGCGAGCATCTCCATAAGTTTATCTCACATTTTGGTACGCCAACATCAATATATTTCAAAGTACAACACACACGAGTTACATTTTTAGATACACAGATACAAGGAATACGTTATGATTTATGCGCGCCGCGGGCGGTCCTACAAGACGTATGGCACAATAACGCCCTTAATCTAAGCTTGGCTTTGCAGAGACACTGCAGATTTAATGCCCATATATTGTAAGTGTTACGGGTATTACGGGGAAAATATTTTTTAAACGGCCGTAAATTTAGTAAAGTAATTGTGATACACCGGTATCTATGTTTAATGAAAAATATGAAATAACGTAACGTCACGTCATGCCCGCAGAGTTAGGCAGAGGAATGTAGAGCACTCCCACGTTTCACCAATCACGTTTATGTCTCACGATGGTTCACCAATAGGTTCACCACGTATTGGTGAGCCTATTGCCATACACCGGGCATATATCCAGAGTCCGAGCCACTACTACAAAATCTAAATAAGAAAAATTTTGTAGTACCCAATCCCGGAATCGAACCCAGGACTTCCCGATCGGCAGTCGCACTTGCAACCAACACGACCAATGAGACAGTCACCAACACGACCAATTAAATAATTTGGAATAATATGTCTAACAATAATTTCCTGTTTTCTATTCTTGTAACACAACAAACCTCGTTGGTCGTGTTGATTGCATGTGCTACAGCCGATCGAAGGGTCCCAGGTTCATATTCCGGGTCGAACACTATTGTGTTATTCTAACTTACACTTACCGGTGTTTAGCAATAAGCAAACCACCTATCCCTTAGTCCGACGTAAAAGTAACTAGTGGAACGTGGGAGTGTAGGTACTACATTTCGCTGCCTGCCACTTCGAGAATTAGAGGTGCGATGTTACATAATAAAACAAGAGTTTTGTCTTTTACTTTGAATATACATATATTGCTAATTGTCTGTCCAGTTTCGCATCACGAACTTACTAGTTCGGAGATTGACCAAGACACAGGGCGAATTGAACCAGGAACCCCCAGTCTATAAACCACTTAAATTTACTCCACTACTCCAAATAACGCATACCAGTACTTGTTACTGTTTAATATATTGACGTCCTTAATTAAGTCAAATGTTATCAAATGTAATATTCTCAACATTTCCGAATTAAACCCGAATAATAATATAGTCAATATTAAACAAAACAAACCAAAAAGTTCCAGGCCCTGCCAGTAAGTCCTTTTTGAAAAGCGTACAGAGATGATATTCAAATTTAGTCACCCGTTGCGCCATCTGTTATTACGCAGTACCAACTACACTACAATAAATAGTGGGCTAAAAGAAAGTACAATATAAAATTAGTAGCAAAGTTTATTAAAGAATTTAAATTAGAAGTGTAATTTTCTGCAATTAATAATTAAGATTCAATAAAAGTTTTAAATTTTAGGCCGTCATGTCTGTAGAGTTTTTCTTCATACTGCTTATTTATAACATGCCTTGTTTCAATAGTTATTAAAACAGGTTCTATAAGCAGGTGGTTTCGATATACCCATACAAAATATTAACACAGTATATATAATATTGTAGAGCACATATTTGCAAGTTTTCGATATTCTAACTTAGATTTTCTAGTAGTAGCTCGGAGTCAGAACACACCATCTATTCCATCTCTATGTCCCTCTGGACGTAAACGTAACTAGTGAAACGCGGGAGAGTACCTACTACACTCCTCTGCCTACCTCTTCGAGGATTATAGACGTGATGGCTACGGCTGTAAGCATATACTACTTATATTAAGTATATGTATTGTGAAACACAAAAGCTCGTTTACAGTAAACTCGAATTAAAAAAGAACACAATACTTATAACAAAATTGCTAATCTAAAACCCTATGTAACAGTCATAATTAATACCATACATATGCAAAACAAATAAAAATATAGAATAAACTTAACATGCAAGCAACGTTCCCGTTACATACGGCTTGCATATTTGTGATGATAGAAATCCGTATCGCAGGAACATTGTGCTCGCCCGCTGTAGGTACATTTACTTGTAGCACAATAGCGCTCCGCAGGCCCTCGAGCTAAACAGGAGCGCAGATGCCTCACTGATTAGCCAGTAATCCAAGAACGGAAACACTAAACCATCGGGCTGTTCTGAAGTTTCATTTGTTATTACGTTATTACGTTACAGTTGTAACATCGTTCTTTGTTCGCTATGAGATAATATGCAAACGGTTTTTGTATTGTTGGAAATAGGAAGTAATATTACTTAGAACTGCTTTTATATTTTATACAAAGGTAATTGGATTGTATTTTACATAACGGAATAATAATTCAATTGTTCAAATGTTTTTAGTGCTATCCTCATTATTTAATACCAATTTAAGTGATTGTTTGTTTTTTCTGCTGTCTGTATGCGATATACAAGGTAAATGACTGAGCCACTTTTCCAAGTTGAAACGCAAACGTAGCTGGTGAAACATGGGAATGTTCAACACTCCTCTGTCTACCTCTTCGTGGATTACACGTCCTTACATTTCTGAATGTCTCCCTGTCTCGTTGGTCGTATTGGTTCCAAACGCAACTATCAATCAGGAGGTCCTGGGTTCAAATCCCGAACAGTACCAGCTTTTTTTAATTTACATTTTCTAGTAATGGCTCGGAGTCT